>OMOV01020859.1:6910-27631 GCA_900312565.1 Beryx splendens
GCAGGAAACAGACTTATTGGGTTATGTCTGCTCCTCCTACAGGCAAAGGGGTCTTAGAGCCCGAGGACACCACTGACAAGCTGCAGGGGGTCAGGAATTAGGAGCAACAACCCTGTACTTGCTCAAGTGTGTGTCAAAAACAAGAGTAAAGGAGACTGACTTTGATTTGGATCTGAAGAAGAAAGAGGGGTTTGTAAGTTAGCCCAAAGTATTTCCATGTGAGAGTAGAACTTGTGAAGTCTATGTGACGTAAACACAGCAACTTGATTGGAATTCCATTTTTCTCAGTCTGAAATTCACTGCAACATTCCCACCAATGCAACAGATGGTTGCTCTAAAGGTTAATGCATCTATATGATGCTATTTCCCCCCCAAAAAAGTGATCCCAAGATATATTACAATAAAGCATTAAATGTTGCCCAGTCAGCACAAGTTCTGAATCCACTTTTGGGAAGGAAGTTTAAAAAGAAAGTTCCCATTTGAAAACAGGGCAGGAAAATAAAAAGATAATAGAATAACCATAAGCGAGCGATCAATCGAGGGATGATAGCAATCAATCTCAACACACAAACTGAGTAAAAGTAAGTTTCTAAAAGTATGCTTTTAGAAACTTAAAAGAAAACACTGAAGAAGCAACACTGATCTCCTCAGGCAGGTTATTCCACAATACCAATGACCTTACTGAGAAGGCCCGATCACATTTCATTTTCATCCTGGATTTTGGAAACTAAAAGAATCTTGCCTGAAGATCTCAGGTAGAGAGATGCAGCAAGGTGCTAGTCCAACATGAGCCTTGAAAAAAGCCCAGTTAAATCGTAAAATCAATTCTGAAATTTACTGGCAACCAGTGTAGAGAGGCTAAAACAGGGTTAATATGGTCACGTCTCTTACATTTAGCTGAAAGCCTTGCTGGTGCATTCTGTGCTGCAGAAAAGAGAGAGAATTCTGACTGAGACGGGATAAAAGAAAACCGCAGAAGTCTAAATGAGATGATATAAAAGCATGGATCACCTTTTTAAGGTCAGCAAAGGATATAAAAGACCTTATTTTGGCAATGGTTTTCAACTGGAGGAGACTGCGCCGCTTTCTTAATGTGATAATCAAAACAGAGGTTTGGATCAAATATCACTCCCGGGTTTCTAGCAGCAGGCTGAACATTAGCTAAGGGACTGCCAAGGTGAGGCTGCAGCTGATTAGCGGAATGTGGAGAGCCAAATAAAACAGTCTCACATTTATCCTCATTCAACATGAGGACGTTTTGGTACATCAAACACTTAATGTCTGTAAGGCAGTCTTTGACTTGAGCCATGCTGTTTGGATCACTGGCTTTTATGGGAACATATAGCAGTGTGTCGTCTGCCTATACGTATACAAAGATCAAGACCTTATGGGGAAACAGAGCTACTTAAAATTTCATAATAAGGTCTTTCTGGGCTACAGTAAGAGCAATAGTCTTTCCTTGCCAACCTTGTGCTTCCCCTGTGTGCTTCTGGCTTGGCCTCCCCAGGGGAGCCCTCAGCCCATGTCTACACTAATTGGTCATTGATACAGATTGTGATTATCTGTGCTTAAGAGGTAATTATGCAGTGTCAGAGTCACTAAATCAGGTTTGGAATGAGGCTATCACGGTGTTGGCTCTCTGGGGATTAGGGGGGTAAGTCTGGGCCTCTGTGTTATCTCGATTCCACTCCTGCCCTTATCTCCAGAGCGTGAGCCTGTAGAGAAACAACAGTCATGCCACAGCCAAAGCAGACAGATATTTGGAGTGCCAGACATGCAATGCAGAGAGACAGAGTGAGAGAATGATGCAGAATGCTCCAGACGCCAAACACATGCACATGCGCACCGACACACCTCATTTTGTTGTGTATGTGTGTGCCAGTGCGAGCAAATACCATTTCACATTGAGGGATACAAATTTCCTCATAAAAGAAAACAACTCAAATTTAGCATATCATTTAATTGAAATTTGGCTGTGATGTTGGTTCCACAGTTACATCTTGACAGCTTTCGTCATTTTATACGTTTCACCAGGATTTTATATGGAGCCCTGTATTTATGTGTCCAACAAATACAGACTGAATTGCTGGTGGAGCCATTTTATGACTGGGTGTTTTGACATCATATCATGTGGTATCATATACAGCCTGTGTGGCCGCAAAACCACGCCAACATTGACCCGGTGCCACAATTGTTTTAGCCCCCATGTGTTAAACTGATGTGACACAAAGTTGAAAAGACAATCTGGGAGAACCCACAGCCCATAACAACACCAGTGTGACCACTGCAGAGAAAACACTGTATACAAACAAAGTTACTTTGTGAACTTTAATTCATCTAAATACATAGAGGGATAGATAATATAAACCATACCTTTAAAACAACTCAAATTTTTAGTTTAGTAATGTGTTTTTTTAGGTAACCACAGTTCTGGTGCACTGCTTATGTAGAGTGAACAATTCTTCCATTACAATGTGCTCTTTGTGTACACTCTCTTCTCTGAGTGTTTGTGTGTGTGTGCGTGTGTGTGTGTGTGCGTGTGCGTGCGTGTGCGTGTGTGTGTGCGTGTGTGCGTGCATGTGTGTGTGTGTGTGTTGAGTTTCCCCTCCTGCTCACCTTCTGCAGGGGGCCTGTCAGTCAGAGCAGCTCCAGTAAGTGAATCAGGGCTGTCGCATGGGAATTACGTGTGATAATTACTCAGAAACAAATGGGCTGCCTCTAATTGAATTTCACATCCAATGACGATCCAGCATGGAGGTGATAAATCAAGCAAGAGGGTACTCAGGCTCCCAGTACTACTCAGGCTGCTCAGGTTCTGTTTGAGCCCAGAGTTCTGGGTGCTGAGAAAAACTGAAAGCTGAGAAAAACTGTTGAGACAATTTTCAACTAGTTCCACATGTCTTTATCAATATTTTACTAGCCTTTGATTCCTCTATAGAAATACCACTGTCAGTGTGAACCTTTTACATTATCATCATTTTTTACTTGTTCACTCATTGGCAGAATGGTGAACATATTGAAATAATAGATTTTGATCACCCCAGAAAGTTACACTTTTGCATGTCAGAACGAATAGAAAAACACAATAGAATCTTGATAGAACATAACCATTGGATAAGATGTAGTTTTTTGTGCCTGCCCATCTCCTTAATGGACATTACCACCATTTTTGACAATGAGAACCATTGACAATTTGTCCGCTCTTTGGCAAGTTGTCCATTTATGTCCAGTGATGAAAATGCCATGATAAACTGAGCAATGTTAATTATTTTCCCTTAAAACTTGCAATTTTATGCCATAATACAATATCTGAAGTCAGAGCTTTCTCTTTTTCCTCTTCAAACAATGGATAACTGCACAATGGAGCAACAAGTGGCACTACTGAGTTAAGTATAGCTTTCCTTAAAATGTTTTGATTATTATATGACTTTGTTGTTTTGAAGGCATGTTTTCAGGCAAACTGGAGGCCTGTGGAAGATTCGGTATAATGGATACCACAAACTGATAGCATAAAATGAATACAAATATCTTAATCATTGTAAACATGCCTAACAATCATCTGATGTTTTAACTCCTGCCAAGGCAAGAATAATAACATACATCCCACATGTCAAAAATGATGATCCTGGCCTGTCAACTCAAGCCAGAATGTTTCCCTCCAAAAGAATGGAGAAACATTTTTCAAGTGAAAGTCTCCATCGTACAAGAAGCATCCTCAAGTCTGAAGATATTTCTCTGTAAGCCCTTGAAATCTCTGCCTCTGCATCTGCACTGTGTAACTGTCACAATTTCTCATGACATCTTGTAAGTTAGAAGGTGTCTGCTCAGTGACGACAGAAACTTCCCACGACCTAGCATCCATTCTTCAGATATTCTCTAGCTGCCTCTTTGTCCTGACTAAGGCCTTCCTGCCATTTCAGAGCACTAAGTAAGAGGATATTCTCAGTTCTCTCTTGTCTCTGGCAGGTTGTTTAGCTTTAATGGGAGTCTTGAGAACTGGATAACGTTATGGAAACCTATAATGTCACTTGGAGCTCATCCACTTGGCTTGTCATTGAGACATTACATGTTAGAAGTGGTAATGTTTTAGGGAAACTGCACAGGAAGAATTTGTAGTACGCCTTCCCATACTGTATGTCTCTGAAGTGGGCCACTGAGCCATGTATTGGCTGTCATGGCTTAAGACTGGAAGTGTAACCAACAATATAACACTCAACTATGCAACAATAAATAATCATTAATAATAAATCACAAGAGAAATCTCAGTTATTTGGTGCTCAGATATGACTGTTATAAGTATATTGCTTTCTGAAATCACAATGACTACATCAACTCTTAATTGGACTTGTAAGGATTTATGAGTGTTTATGAGTGAGGGCTATGTTTAGTCTGAAATCGCCCTTGTTCGGTAGAGCACAAATAAAAGCTACTCAGCCTTTCAGTGGTACATTGCTTTTGTCACCAGTGGCCCAAACATGTCACCAATTAACACATCAGGCCTCATTTAAAGTGACAGTTAGAATTGGTGCTTGTAACTTTCCAGCTCTCCATACGGCCCTTCTGCCACCAAATGTCATCTACAGAAAACAAATACTATGTTAGGGGGTGATTGCAATGTACAACAAGCACTTTTTAACAAGTTAGTCCTGTTGTCAGGCATTATTTTTCGTCATGGGAGTGAGACTTTACTGGAACCACTTTTACTAGACAAATATACCAGTGTTTGGCCCTCTCAGGCTGGAGGATTCACAGTAGATGTCCACTGCCTTTTAGATCTCAACATAGTGTCCTGTCCTGGCTGCTCTTGCATCACAATAGTCTATTTACCTCTGTTTATATTTGGATTATGATGGCTTTATCTCATTTGTTAATGGCAGGATTCAGTGCCCATCTCTCATGAAGACCATGGCATTGCTGTTGCTCCCAGCCATTGCATGCTATCTGGTTCGCGGGTGTTGCTGGACTCTCATTTGGACTCTCATAGGGTTTTTATCTTTTTGATCTGCCTTTGTTGTCTCACACTTCAAACAAAAGTCACTCTCCCCCCCCCAAAAAAAACATTGTCTAACAGCAGTTACTAAGACGCTGCTGCTTTCATTTCTCTTGTAGTCTCCCCCCTTCCTCTGACTCTCAACGCACGGAATACAGATTATCAGCAGAGCATCCCTTTGTTGTTGCATGGAGGGGATGGGGGTATTTGAGTTAGATCTCCTGGATAACATTCGGAGCACCCAGATTCCATTTCACGCAAGCCTCTTTCATGCTGACACTGTTGCTCATGCCAGGATGCTGATATGTTTATGATGATTTTGGGAAACTTTGAAGGGAAAACCTGAAACTCACCAACTCCAATGTGTAGTAAGATGAAAGCTTCTAAATATGATGCTAAAATGAATATGAATTATCGCCTGCATCATGCAGTTCATGTCTATCTAGTTAACTCTCTCTCTCTCTTGCATTGGCTCCCAGGTTGTCTGCCTTCCCATCTATCTGTTGAGACTCTTTCCTGTAAGAGGAATCGAGAGACAGGCAGAAAGCAGACTCCTGCAGACCGGGATGTTGCTTTTTATGGCGTGATGGACTGTCCTTATCAGTGGCCATTCTGGCAAAGCTGACAGACTCAAGGGGGAGATCTGATCTGGGTTTTGTTTTGATTACCTCAGACTTCTTATCTGTGAGTGAGCTGGGTGGAGGCCCAGACCTAGACCTAGTGTCCAGAGAGGAGACGACACGCTATGGCTACAGGTTATCTTCTCCCCTCAGTCACGCGTGACCCACCCTGGCACCAACGCCTGCACCTGTCGCCATGGTTACAGCTCCAGACTGCCTGCATGTTGTGTTGCATGCCAAGGTAACATTTTGCATCTAGACAAGGAGAAAAAAAACCTTTCATCACTCGTCTGTTTACCTACTGTCGTTAATGAAATTTATTTAATTCACTTTGTATTAGACTGTTCCATACTGACCTTAAAATTTGCTTTAGTTGGCAGCATGTAGTTTTCAGTTAGCTTACAAATCATCTTACAAACACACAATGGCATAGTGACACTAGACATAGAAAAACATAGGAAGAGGACCAGACTGAATCTACAGTTATCAATCACGAAACAGTTTGAAAGGATAGTAATTGCAGTCTTGGTTTCATCAATCAATGGAGACAGAGAGATCAGAAGAATTATGAATGCCTTGGGAACAGCAACATATATCTTCCTCTCTGCTTGTGAAAGCAAGAAACAACATTTTTTGGTAAATTAGAGACGGGTTGACAATGAAATATAATGTATACAAATATTGAGAATATTTTCATTGGCCACTCTGGCGCCACAGTCTAATATAAACCATAAGAATTGAAATAAACAGAATGTGAAGCATTGTAATAAGAGGTGGAAATGCAATTCAACAACTTTTCTTGGACAATATCAACTGGCTTGTGACTGTGAGGAGCCGCATGCAGCGAGGGCCACTACAGTATCTGCTGCAGCCTGAGGCCCACACCACTAGCCTCACATTGCATAAACCAGTACAGTCTCACCTCCACGTGTAAACCCATTTAAAGCAATATTTACAACATCTGAACTACATCTCCCAATGAAGATCATTCATTTTGGATTACTTTAAACAGTGTTTATCAAGCTCCCTGTCACAGATGCTGTCATATATGAGAGGAGTGTTTACAAGAAGAGAGAGGGCTCTTCAGCACTATATACGGCATCGGTGAATGCATTTGTTCTCGGAGTACTTTAAGATAAAAGTATTAAAAGTTGTTATTAATAAATCTCCCATATGCTCCTGTTAACATGAATAGGATATTTGGCTGTGGGTGACTGGCACAACTGGCCGCATAATACACCACACTAAAAGAGGATGAAACTTAACAGATAATGACAGACTATGCTACATCAAGTCTAGTCTCAGCCCAAGCCTATGTCTTGTGTATTCAAACTTTCCTCACAGAGAACGAGGCAGCTGAGGGCCATTTCTCAAAGCAGAGAAGACTTATCCCACACTTACAACAGAGCTCATCCATCTCCTGCTATCAGGACATGCCTTGCCGAGGAGCGAAAGCAAAGCAGCTCATAGCAATCCAGAATGAGCTCACATAGAGTACAGCATCATGGGAATACTCGTGATCTGTGCACTGCATACACTTTCCCCTCTTCTGGCAACACAAACAAATGAGCTTCATGGAGAATTCGTCACACTCAGCACAACCATACCAATAAAATAGATTTATCCCCATAACAAGGCTTTTCCTGTGTGAAAAGTGATGAATTGCTTCTGCGATTCTGAACTTCAGCTCTTTCATTTGCTGGATGATTGATGTGCCGTGCGATGAGCAGTCTCTATGTTGTTTTATTTTGCATTTATCTCATATTTTAAAAGGCCACTGTAAACACAGTGCTCGAGTGCTTGTGTTTATCTCAATGGCCCAGCGCAGAGGCGGGTGTTCAGGTAAAACTCTCGTGCCATTGCCAGATGACATCACTTGTCTTTCCTCAATGCGGGTTATGGGCCGATAATGAGCTAGATTGAAAGTATCATTCGGGGAAAAGATCTGTAATTGGTAATAGGATCAAAAGTCAAGTGCTTTCCATTTTATCCATCTGCCATGTTCATCCAGTCATGAATGCAGATAGCTAATCAGGTTAAAAACAATGTGTTATCTTCCCCGCCTGTCTGGACAGATAAACCAAGCTGGCTCTGGGCTGAGAGAGATTGATAAGGGAGAGTTAGATGGATAGTGAAAGGAGGAGACACAAGTTCAATCTGAGCAAAAGACCTTATATTGCTGTGGCACACGATGGCAGATTGTGTTACAAGCTGAGATGAGAGGAGGAGGGTCAGAAGCGGCGGTTCTCCTCTTAGAAGTGGCGATGTCCTCCTCTCTTTCTCCGGGGCATTCCTCACACACCAAGTCCAGGGAGTGGCCCACGTCAGACGATCCTCTTTCTGCTTCACACGCTGCCGACAGGGCTGTCGTCAGTGGGCTTTACCAGCGGTGTCTGTGAAACCTGAGAGACGCTGGACAGGCCTCATGCTGAGGGAAGGATGCTTCAGAGTTGTTGAAGAAGTAATGCATGCCCCTGGTAGTGGGGAAACCATGGCTTGATGGCCAGCCACAGGGTTGCTTGAGTGTGAGGAAAGGCAACCCGCCGTCTCTAAGAGGATCAAATTTCCTCACAACTTGTTGCCCGATGCTAAATAAACTCTGGCATGCAGTGTTGACACCTGATCTGGACTAAAAGGGCCGCTGGAGAGATTCGCTGCACCCACTGTGTCCCCTGCTCTTTCAACTCTACAACTCCCTCCTCTTGCCCAGACCAGCTCCCTGGTATAGCCACCCTCCACGGCCCCTGCTGGACCTCCACACAGCTCTCAGTGGCCAGTCGTCATTGCTCTGCTAATGAGGGTCTCAAGGGACAGTCTACCACACCTACAGGGGCATTGTGGGACTGGGTATGTAAACAGGAGCTCCCTTTAGCTACTGTGACAGAGGGAACCTCCCTCCTAGATCTTAATGTGAGCTGAAGTGTGACAGCTGTCCATCTGCTCTTTTGTCTGAACTCTAAACTGAAAGAGACATGCTTTTGTGTTTGACAACAAAAGTGGCTTTACATAGAATAATAAAAGTCTAATGTGGCATTGAAGGTGTTTTTGCTTGTCATGGTCTCATCAGACCTCACCCAACAATATGATATTGCTAATGTTTAATTTATGAAGCCAAAATCCATAACTTAGAAATTTTGGTTTTGAAATGTATATTGGAGAGTGGCTATACCAGGGAGTATGTCTGGGTAAGTTGAGGGGTTATCCATCTATCAGCATAGACAGACAGACAGACAGACAGACACATAGGTTGATAGAGGTTGATAGGTTGATTGATTTATATATCAGGTTTATCTTACAGATAATACAAAATATGTCACAAGTGCAAACAAGCAACTGAATTAACCAAACCCATTAAAAACTTTGACCGCCATTTCAGCAGTAAAGCAACTCAAGGTTGACAGTGCCTTGAGCACTGAATGGATAAATGAGTGCTACTTGCATCAATTATTCAACTTTATTGAATAGGATATGAGTGTTCGACTCTTCTTACAACAGAAACCTAATGAGCTTGCAGCCTCTGAAAGTGGTCCACAGCTTGCCATAAATTTATCATAACACAGAAATGAGCGATCAATATTGCACACCGCTGTGAAGATCAAGCTAATGCACAGGCTTGACTGTGCCTTGTTAGCTCAGACGGAGAGGTGGACTGGGGAGAGATTGAGTATGAAGTGGAAAAAGGAAAAATAAATGGTTCTATCCTGGACTTAATCCAGATGTGCAACGCATCAGTAACGATGCCTGCTGCTCTGAGGTACTTGAGTTCACAAAATAGACAAGATACGAAAAACACATGCTTTTTATGTTGCAACAAGTAATTAAATTGTATTTTAGTGGCTTCTCAATTAAAGTTTGAGAAGCCTCTTCAGCTATTAAGAACGGAGTAGCTTGCCTGGCGTGACATAACATTTTATGTCAAGTGGCTCTCCGGTTCTCCCATTGTACGTTTGCAACTGTATTGCTGGTGGAGGATCCATTCAGTTTATTTTGAACAACACAACTATAGTCTGCATGGGCCTCTGGTTGTTGTGTCAATGTCAGTTTGAACAATCCTGCCTGTGACCCCCAAGATGCCTTAAGCTCTTTGGAGAGTCACTTCAGATGAGGATTAGGACTGGGTGCAGCAGGAATGTAGCAACAGGAGACAGCTCTTTCTTGTTTCAGCGAGAAGTGAAATGGAAAACGACTGCATATTTCTCAGAGAGCTGCAACAAAGTAGAGTGAGAGAAAAGGAGAGATTAAAACACCAGAGGGCCCCTCTTTCTCTGCTCAGGATGTTGTTTATGTTGTTGACAGGCCTTTTAACCTCCCTATACTCATTCTGTGAGGTCTCTTTGGGAGCTCACTTTGGGTTTCCAGTCTGTGTAGTCTCCATTCACCCTGTATCCAGTCAAACACTTGCATTATTTATGAGTGCTGCGGCTGTTATTGTGACTCCCTTATTGAGTTTGCTGATACCTCATCATGGAACAAAAATAATGAGGGCACAATAAATCGAAGTGCTGTCAACAGCCACTTGAGAGAACAACATGTCAGGTTTCTCTCCCCCAGAAACTGACGACACTAGATCCTGCTCTGCATGTGATATGTTTTCCTTTTGGACAGGACCAGTGGGTTGGCCTCGAGACCTATTTCACACTGGATTAGTTTCCATTTCAAGCCTTAGTCCCCCCCTAAATTGGGGACATGATCTAAGGTTAAAACTCAGAATGCCTTTTTCATCTTTTGTCATGGATTGGTTCTAAAAGCAATGTGACAGTAGTTTGCTTTTGGAGTATAAATTATGTTGGGTTGAGCCAATTGGCTTGTGTTGAATTACAAACTCTGTAATCAAATTGTTTGAAATGGATCTGAGTATGGCATTGTAAATCAAAAAATATATTGCACTTGAAATGTTGAATCAACTGGGAGGAGATGCAATCTCATGCGTAGCCTCCAATGTCACATGCAACCTGGACATGTAACAGCGATATGTCCATACATTCCTCTACTCTCTCACATACCATACATACACAAGCATGTTCATGCACATGCATTGATACACACAGACAGAAGTCATTAATTTGTATGTTTGGTAAACATAAGAGAACACACACACACAAGCACACACATGGCCACCTACATGCAGCTGCCTTCAAGTCTTCAGCAGACTTCTCATGAGAGTTGGAAGTGTTTTAAAGTAGCCAGCTGTACATGTAAAAGCGGTGAGCCCCTCATCTGCAAGTGCGCTTCCAGATGTGAACACAAATCAGTCACTCTGAGCTGTCTCGCTCTCCATCTATTCAATTCATACATGCATAGAGGCCTAGAACAAAATGGGCGTTTGTATCAGGGGAAATCAGAACAGGAAAAGCACTTTGGGGAGCATTATCCAAGCCCAAGGAAAGTTCAGCTTATCTCAGGCTCTGGACAGACACCTCATTACAGTCTTTCCAAGACACGCAGCATCTGTAAATGACAGGGAATGATTACATGAAACCAACCATCTGACCACAAATGGAGGGTAATGACATTTCTATGACACCATGAAAGCGTAGAAATCTGATAGCCTTTCAGTATATACTGAACTGTTGAAATACATGAAAGTTCTAGGAAATGTAATGGTAACTTCATAGCATTCTAACTAAACAACAATGGCAGGTCTAGTTGTCCCCTTGTTGGTTCCCAAGGAAGGACGTACAGTATCTACAGCATGTCCCATTCTGTTATCAATTAGCTCTTTGTCCTGTTGCTGAATCAATATTACCTCTTGTCCTGTAACACCTCATCAGAATAACCTTCTAGTCACACTACATTAGCCATTCCCCGATGGGCCCTTGGGAACAAACCCTCTGCTGCTCTGACCCCTTGCCACCAGCCCATCCAACCTTCATGTTTTCTTGCACTTTTGCAAGAACACATGACTAATCCATATCCATAAACTAATCCAAGAGTGATAGAAAACACTTAAATCGGAGATAGCTTGGCCATGTGTAAGAGGTGGTCCAGATGTTTCTCAGATCAGATGTGATTATCTGCCTCCTTATCAGCCAACTTAAGATAGTAATAAACTTATCAGCTTGGTATTAAGATCTTATAAAAGTGAGGTGAGCTGATGGCTTTTATTTATTAAAATATTGTTGGTCACACATGGGGATATGTAACATAGTCATACATAACATGAAAAGTGAAATATATATCTTTTTTGACTGCATCATATTGCATCCAGCTTCTGAGTGTTTGACCATATGGTTTGGCTAAAGGAAAGATTGGCTGTTTCTCCTTGGCTCTGCCATATCTTAATCTCTCCAGTCTACTTAATTTTATTTTGTAGCATGGTGACATAAACATAAACTTCTCAGAAACTGATTGTCTTTTTGGCATGAAAATGGCTCAGTAGACTCTAGTCCTGCTGGACATTGATCAGCATCATTCTCAGGGAAGTAATTATTGTGGAGGCTCATTTCTCATTAACAGTGGTTTTGCTCTGGGGCTGACTAGGGTGCTGCCTGCAGGGACTTGGTAACAAGCATGAGGACCCTCTCCTGCAGAGAAGCATGTGGATGATTGTGCCGCAAAAACCCACGGGGTCCTGTTGACCAGGCTGGCTTCATTAGCAGGGTAACCTTCAAGATGTATTGCTGCCTCCTGCTCTGCCCTCAGGTCTGTTATGGCTGTGAGGAAGTTGGAACAAGACTTGTGTCAAATATACTGTCAGCGTGCTAAACAGGAACAGCTTGGACACAGCCAAGTGGCAGACAAGAGTCCCACTGGGCAGAGAAAAGTTAGCTAAATATGACAGGAAGTACGGTGCTTTTTCTTCCAAATAAAACTTAGTTTTAACCCTAAAAAATGTTTCAAGGATTTCCAAAGAACCCCAGTTATTGAGGAAAGTGTAAGGTGTAAGTGTAGGGGACAAGCTGACTGAGGACCCAGTTCACCAGTGTACCACTTAGCTATACCAGTAATAAAGCCAAAACAAACTCTATTGAGTAAATGGAAGTGTTTGTGGGCCCTCTGTAAAAAAAAAAAGTGATCTGCCAACACCCTCTGATCATGGTTTCACGATGCAATTTTAGGATTAGCGGTCATCGGATACACAGGCCATTGCAATGCAGCTTGAATTATATCACAAACTGAAAGATCATAGCTGTCCTATATGTATGACATAAATAATCCAGATGCCCACGTTCCATCTTGCCTTGGTTTACATCTCTAAAGACTAGAATTTCACTCAGTGAAGTACGGGAAGTATTAGATGACCTGAAACTAACTCAAAGAAGCTGTGGAATTTGTCAACATGGATATGCATCAATGTCAACTGATGGGGGCTGGTCTGAATTGTGGAGACTCAATTCATCAAGAATATACTGACTCAAAGTCAATAATGCTATCTCACCACATCATACTGTAGACACTTTAATTACTCTGCATCTGTCTTGGATTATTTTATTTACACAGCTAGTAGTTACAAACTTTATCTCCTCCGCCCTTGTGACTTCGAGATGAGTCTGCACCCATCTGGATAAACTTAAATAGAAGTATGAAGTGAGACCTTAGGTGAAGCTTGCTCAACCAGGTGTCACACCTTTGTCTCCTTAATTTCCTCTGCAGTGCAGCCTTGTGTTGTGTGTCAGGCTGCTTCATGCCTCCCCCTCTGCTGGCCAGAGGCCTGATGAGGTCCAGATGTGGTCCAGATGAGGCCCATGTCTGAGGCACGGCCCTGAGAGGAGCTGTGGACTCCAGGAGGGCCCCATCAAACTGCCATTGGTTCTGCTCACATTGATCTCTGACAGGACCTTGTGTTATTATGGACCAGGGATGAACAAAAACCTTAGTGAATATAGAAACAAGCTGTTTTTGTCCAACACAATATAAAAGAAGCTTCAGTGCTGTTGAAAGGGGAGTTGGTTGGTTGAAATGTGTGCTTACTATAAATAACATGAATGTTCCTTTCACTACACAACTAGTGAAATCCTGGAAAGGTAAGGTGTTCCAATACCACTAACTGTTTCAGGAGTGTGTGACTGTGTAGTGGCTTTGCCTCTTAAGCCTTTACGAACCCTTTCAGCCACCCAGGCATCGACCACAAATCAGACTCACAAACCCAGTAATATTGTTGTGCCATTTTAATGAAGTTCATAAACCAACCACATAGTAGTTATGTTACACTCAGTGTCTGACAGTTGCTGGTTTCAAAGTGGGAAGCCACATAGTTAGGCAAACTATGCCTTTATGTCTATAATGCCAATGCCATTTCCACTGGCACACGATAGCATGATGGGGAAAAGGGGGATTGGGTGTGTGAGTGTGTGTGTGTGTGTGTGTGAGGGGGAAACTGGTTACAATGTAAGCATGTGTAAACTGTGACTTTGCTGCGATCCAGGAAAAGCTTATTCCTAGGAGGGCTCACCATGGCAACAGCTGCATGTTATCAGATGTTGACCAGAGATTGGACAGATGTGGCGATTTGAAGGATGCTGGAGATTAAGCCTGCAGTGGACAGAGTAATCAGAAGTGTTTAGCAATAGGGATATGATTTAGGTGCTTCATTTTTGGTCTTTCAGAGGAGATAAAGGAGGTGAAAAAGTAAAATATTTGTTCTTTTGTATTAACAAAAAATATGTATTTCTTATTTGGCCCTACGTATTTACATATTGCATATTTATTTAAACATTACACATATATAACTTTATCTGGGTTTGCACAAAAAAGGTTCCAGCACAAGAGGCTTTGCTGAATGCATGTATTCCCTTTCTCTGACGTCTTCCCATTAGGTTTGGGTAAATGTGTAAATCGGAAGTATAACTTTCTCAATCATGCAGCACATGTTGACCCATATTCTGTGGCAGCTGACATTCTGTAGGTGTGAGGTTCAGTGTAGTGGAAATAAAACCCTGTTCACGGGTTCAGACAGTACATGCTTCATTTCACTGGAATTCAGTAAGTGCTTAGCCTATGTTTGGCGAAGGTTCGATCTGCCTCATAACAACCCAGGAAGTTTTTATCAGTCAGGAAGCTACAGAAAATAATCACAGATTTCTTTTTTTTTGTGTAGGTCAGAGGTTGAGAAGTGTCGGAAATGCTTAAAGTTCACTTATAGGCCATGTAAATTCCTGAGTTTCAGGCCTCAGCATCACTGGGAAGCTCTGTCTGTGTACAGAACCACAGAGGTCTATTGAATAGGATTAGAGAGGCAGAGATATGGCTAATTGTTCAGAACTCCTATTACATGCGTCTCAAGCTATTGTGTCAGCCGTTGTGTGTGAAATGGATCACATGACAAAAAGACCTTATGCAGAAGTAAGGATTAGCCTACCCATTGCAGCAGGAACACATGCACCCGGACTTATTCATTTATTTTCTTTGTTAAAATATTTGACGTAAAGAAGTAAAAATGCTCAGATCCATGCAGCCACTGCGACTACCATGTCTTGAATATTGTGTAGAGAGTTGAAAAAAGACTGCGTGAGGATTGAACTCAATGCTGCTGTTATAGTCACCATAGGGCTCGGCTACCTTTCTGCAGGTACCCTGGTTTAATCTCATGTGGCCACACCTCCATCTCAAATAACAGAGGTGTGGGGAAATTCTCTTCAGAAAACATGGGATACGAGACCTTGCTTAGCCAAAGGCAGAATTCTGATTGGAGGTTGAAATAGGCTTCTTGCACACACACTCTGAAACAGCACCTCTGGGCTGTGTTTCTGTCCTGGTAGAGCAAGTTTCCATCATTAGTTCAGCAGCTAAAATGCTAGCTTGTATTTGTGTTTGCATTTTCATGAATAAAGGCTCTAATACGCTCCATCTCACTGGTACTATTATATTTTATTAAAAGACTGACATTTGGTACACACCACTCTTGGACAGCCACTGGTCTCCTGTTATTTCTTCGAAAGCCTTGGTGAGGTCTGGTCTCACATTAGACATTTTGCTTTACAAAAGTTTATGCTTGTTTGCATATGCTTTGCTGCAAACACAACAACAATCAACACGTTTTTTGATGGTGTATTTCATGTAATTTGCCTAACTATTGATTGGACAAATATTCTCACCATGCATGAGCACAGAACCAGACAGAGAGTAAAGCTGCAAGTTTAATCCTTTACCTGCAATGCTCCACTGGTATTCAGCCATTCAGTTATTTTGCTATGGTTGGATATGGTATGGTGAGTTTTCCTTTTAGGCTTGTAATTCCTAAGGAATTGTCCATGCAATACTTGCTCCCACATGTTACATGTGAACACAGGTTTAGAGTGTGCACGGTTATAATAGACAAGCAAGCAGATCAAAAGAAAATAATCAGCCATGGAACTAAGAAACCGGTTTGGAAGCAGACAGAGGAGCAGCTCAATGAGTCCAATTGCTGGGATAAAGACTCACTGAGAAATGTATTTTTATTATTATCCCAATAAATGGAGAATTTCCTTGCAATGGATGAGAGAGTTGTGCTCTGATGATGTTTTTATCTTTAGTGAGTTCTTCCAAGAATGTTTGTCATTTCTGCACCATCAGACATTGGCTTGTTCCACTTGTGTTTTTAGAAGGAGCAATGGGGCACTCTATTATTACAGATAAACAAGAAGAAAATATGAAGAAATACACAATGAAAATATGACTCAAACTCAAATGATGCAGATTTATATAGTCATAAAGTACAACCAGCTTAAACAGAACATGTAAATCATGTGGTCATGTGTTTTCTTTTATGCTGTGTGCAGCACAGTATAGCATATGAAACGTTAAAGGACTCCATTCTCTGGTTAATGCATGGAGGAAAGGCTTTGCATATTTCCTGTGTCCACGACGCATGAAATCCCTGTTGTACTTGCATGCACTGGGCCAATGTGGTGACTCTTCATTGGCTTTGTAATGTTGTGTTTGGCACCAGATGCACAGAGCCAGAGAAACTTAATCCTGTGTTGCTGTTTTATTTGACCTGAGGAAAAGAAAATTATCTATTCCCTTCAGGGCAAATTTTTGGAAATAGGTCTGAGCTTTTGTATTAACAGCTTGCAGGAGCTCCATTTGAGGCAATAATTCATTCAGCTACTATATCCACATACCTTATTAACAACACCTCAAAGGGGGTCAGATACTTCTGCCATTTTATGTTCTTGCAGTTCTCAAATCACATCAGCACACACTGTATAATGTAATCAACATTTATCAATGCTGTCTCTGATATCAAAGCTTATTTGTGATTGAACACGCAGAGAATCCAGGTAGATTTCTAAGGCAGGAGGAGGAGAGAGAAGAAATGTAATGATAATTAATGGCTGTCACAGGATACGGAGTGGATGCAGCACGATTACAGCTGACACATAAATTGCTGTGTAATTTCAGATGCTAGGCGTCCTCTGTAGCAGCAGGTCTCCTCTTGTACTGCCTGACAGAAGAGATTCAAATAGAAGTCGAGGCCAGAGGGATAACGTGCCATTGTTGAACCATTTGATATGCCAAGGACATGGAGGGTCTAAGCCACATGCAGAGCAGCAGATCAAACACTTTCTAGGATTTCAGGAGAAAGCAGCATAATAAGCTCTCAGAAACCTACGCTATTTTGTCTGGTAGGGAAGTTCACATTGTAATATCAGGTCTTGACAGTGTAGATCTAAGAAATATTCTTGCACACATTTGACTGCGTGTTCCGTATGTTTCAAGTTGACAGTTACTTTTGTATGACAGACACTAAAAGAGGAAGTTTTAACAACACATGTTCATATTTATAAAAGCAAAACAATGCTGTTCTGTTTATTTATTTAATAGTTAATGCTTATCTGAACAAAACAGTGAATGAGTGTGACATTGAGTGTTGCAGAAATGAACTAATTCCAGTTGGAGGGCATTCATAGTCACTGATTAGTCAAATATGCCCACACACTGCCCTCAAGAAGGCCTCATCAAGTGTCTGTGTTTGATTTATGCTGGAACAGCTGCAGAGGTGGCGTGCATGCTGGCCAGGCCTCACACAAATGAGAACACAGGATAAAGGTGGGTGCGTTTTCTGGCTCTGTAACACAATCCCCTCCTCCTTAATTACCCCAGATATTATGATCCATGAAGGTGATTAGGTTCACATCAAGAGGAAGACATGCAAGGCACTGGGAGTCCTAGTTTGCTGGAGACGATCCATGCACGGTGCAGACAACTGATGATCCCTGTGTTCCTGGATCATGAGCTCCATTAGCTGGCTAACAGCACAGCATGACTATCATGACATTTTGATCAATGGTTCAAAAGATCTGCTGGCAGAGTACAAATCCATGAAAGTGATGGCTGTGAGAGAGATGATGTGACCTTGATGTAAACCCCAGACAATCTCAGATACGTATGTCATGTGGAGAGAGAAAATCAGACTGCAAACGAATGTACAAATTGTATTATGTATCACTGTGTCAGAGTTGTACCATCTTTTGAGGATGGACATTATCCAGTCTCACTTCCATTGCATAACAGCAATGAACATTACATCAATATTTTAAATGACTTTACATATAGCTGCTTATCACTGCTATCAAATGACAATTTCATAAAAGTCAGCATCAACTTTTCAGGAAAGAAGACAATAGCCTTATTTTCAGATTTACTCCCATGAACTGTATTCGAATGGGTTTCATGGATACTTCATTCATGCTAACTCAGCACATATTTCAAGTTTAATAAAAAATAGACAACACTAGAATTGGAAAGGTTTTCGTGAGACAGAAGCATTACATCTTATGTGTCTTACATATAATCCATGTCTCTCTGTGTATTTCCACTTTTACATGTGCCCAGATGAAGAGTAATCACACATCTTAATCTAATCATAGTGTAGGTCAATCATGGTAGTCCAGATTTGAACATTCATGACAGATTCTCACGCATGATATAATGGAATATGGTAGCCTGTGTGTAGCAGTTTATTGGGATATTCTCTTTGTGCATGAATTTGATAAAATTCGGGTCAGCCACATGCAGGATCAGACCCAGATATGGTCTTTTGTACCAAACCACAGACTCATCAGAAGTTGGCAATCCAAAGTCACAAAGGCATGGTTCAAAAAGCCTTGTTTAACCGTCCCACACCAGACTGAGGTATTTGCTTGGACAGTGGTGCCAGAAATATGAAAACATTGTCGAACATGACTCATCCCTAACCACCTACCTCTCTAATGATCACCTTAACTTCCACCAGTGTCCCACAAGGGGCAGTTCTGGTTACACCCCCTAAGGAGACCTGAGCAGGAGACAAGGGGGCATTACTGTCCTCATTACCTCTCCTGACCTCACTGCCTTGCCTCTGCACTCTGAGGCCATCACTCAGGCCGCACTGACAGCAACCATTCACTGTGCAGGGCTGTCAAGGCTGCATGGCCAGGTAGAGGGGGTGTGGGCCCTGATAGGACCACCCACTCTGACAGTATGGTGATTTATGGAGGGCTGTGTTGTGGTGACATGCCGCCCCTCTTGTTTGGGTTGAAGCTGGTAGACTTGTTCTTGCAAAACACCGGCTCTCTATACCTTCCTCTTTCATTTCTTCCTTTGTGAGGTTTCAAAGTGAAAATACTTAGCATTTTGACAAGCAGAGGAGTGCTGAAAAGAATATGTGGAAGGATAAGAGGCAAGAGTCACTGTGTTGACACTAATTAGGGAGAGAAACCTCAGAGCTGAAATAGACAAGACTGAAGCAGCCTGGGATTTCAAAGGTAAAATTCTGAGAACAGATGCGAACAGAAAAAGCTCGAAAGAAGTTCTCAGTGCACTTACGGTTTTGCATGCAGAGGTTCTGAATAAAGATATCCAATGATGTACAGGAGGCCGCTGATCATAATCGGCCAATAAACATTGTAAATCGGTTGTTGTTTATTGACTGATCACTGCTTCGGCTGCCCAGTCTAAAAAGTTTCAATCATCAGATCAGGAAAGCGAATGTATGACATAAAAACTATGTGCTAATTTGCGGCAGTCCGCAGAATGATAGCTGTGTAGGCATGTTGTCCGTATGGCATATTGACAATTCATTTTGATGTGTTTTGAATTTCACAGCCTATGATCATAGATTAGAACCAGTTTAATCTATTGGAGAGGAGGCAGAGCCTATGCTGCTGCAACGAAGAACCTCAGTCATCAGGCACACACTAACATGTAATTACTAAGTTTGGATAAAACCTATGATTTATCTACACATGGATAGGCCTCTCTTGCCCATAATTGCTTTTAACCCATGCAGCTAATGGTCTCTTAACATTTAGAGAAGAGTACATAGTGGGCCATTTTTAACAGAATTTTGTTATATAATAACATAACTTCTTTAAAAGGAAGGTTTAGGTTTCTTACACTCACTGATCTTGCTTCAGCTTTATCCACAGAGGTAACTGTGATACCTGTGGTTTGAAGAAAAAAAATCACATAGTTTTTTGTGGCTATAGCTAAACAATACTATTTTGTTGAGATTGGGTATGACAAAGTATAACTTCTGTAATCACTCTCTTTGTTCATTGTTACCACATTGCCCTAACCACACTTTCCTGTCAGTCTTACCAGCAGAATTCACGAAACCTAAAATGAAACTACTGCAATAAATGCAGTATATCCAATGAAGAGGATTATTTGTATCTCCTTTAAATACAGAGAAAATAGTGCTTTATAACAAAAGTGCATCACAACAAAAAGTGTATTTACACTGCACATAAAGTCCTAAAAGGCCATTTTGCACAGCACTTAAGAGTACAACAGGAAAAAAAGTAATAAAAATAATGAATGAAACAAAAAAACAACATAATTCATAAATAACAAAAAGCATACGCCTCCCAGAACAATGAAGAACACATTAACATGATGACACTCCATTCATTCCCCACGCTGCTCTATTATTTCTTGATGTTCACATTTTTGCTTGGGAACAGAATCTGACCAAAGAGTGGAGAAGAAGTCCTAGTCCTCAGCGCAGTGACAGTACAGCTGTCTGAGTGTGTGTGTGCGTGTGTGTGTGCTATACACACACACACACACACACACACACACACGCATCTTCCTCCATACATACACAGCTATAGGTTGGCCTCTCCACACCACAGCAAACCTATAGACCCATAGCTAGACTGAAGACTCAGGTGGAGTGCCTATTATGCCTCTATAAATTATTCA
>OMOV01020861.1:14788-29078 GCA_900312565.1 Beryx splendens
TCTTCCGACCGCCATATTTATGACAACCACACACACACGCACACACACACACACACACACACACACACACACACACACACACACACACACACACACACACACACACACACACACACACACACACACACACACACACACAGTAACAGTTTGTATGTGTGTGTTCCTAAAGACATGTTACAGGAATATTAGAGGGATTTTTCTTTAGGGTATAAAATATATGAATAATTTACATACTAATATGATATTCTGTTTTTATTGTTTTTAATGGCTATTTAACATTATGCGCAGGGAAAGCAAAAATTAGCCAGTTAGCAAACACTGGCACAGTTAGGCCTACAGGAATGCTGATTAGTGTGCATTGTCTCTATAAATGTAAAACATGAAATAAAATATAATCATGCTGCTACTACTGCTACTAAGAGAGAGGGTTGGGGTCGTTTTTTTAATTTATTTTTTAATTTTATATTATTATTATTATTTTCTTTAGTATTTTGTTTCTATGTTGCGTTCTATACACATCTGAGACTTTGTTGTTTCAGAAAAAGTGCTTCACAAATACCTTCACATTTTTAAAAGTGCTCTACAAGAACACACTGAAACTGCTGGCCGTGTTGTTTCTGTTCCTGCTCTGTGATTGGCCCGACCGGACCAGTACCCACCCCCTCTTCTGACCACTCCCCGTGCGCGTTTTCTCCACGTGACTCCGTCTGCTCGCTCCTTCCAAAGTTAAAAACAGACTTTGTTTATCTTGCAGGCTGCTCGTTGAAATGCTCTCCGACTAGTTAGCCAGTCTCCACCAAGCTTGTTGTCTTCACCTGCTCTGTTCAGAAACCGCCTGAGAAGGGCGCGATAGTCTTAGTTCGCTCACTCTTTGCATTGCGTGTTGTTTGTGCTATATTCCTTTGTATTTGCATTTCACCAGGCTGTTTTTTCTTTTCTTCAGAGCTTAAACCATTCAGCACGAGATATAGGCTAGTGAAAAACTCGAAGTATTTTCAAACACGTGCTATTTGTCAAAAGACAAGGTTACAGTAGAAACGCTGTTTTATTGACGCCTCGCTTTGTTGCACGCTTTTGAGGATTTGCAGCCACCTCGGAAGAGCGCACGGCGAGGATTTCATTCGGCAAAACAAGCATTTACAGAGCGCCATGGCGACCGAAGTGGAGACATGGGCCACCGCTCAGAAACACGACGGTGAGTGGATTCAGGAAGTGCAACAATTACCAGGCGTTGTATTGCATTTGAGCAAGCAACTGTATGGACTGAATGTGTGGAAACATTGGCTCTCCTGTGTGCTCTCCATGATCCATTGTCCCTGCAGGGCTGGGCTGCAGTACCAGCCATGCTCCACCATGTGCTCCGGAGCAAAGCACCCAACAACCACTTGTGCAACGTTACACTCGCTTTCCAGAGACACACAGCTTGGCAAATTCGACGTGCAAGCCTGTATTAAACCAGCACCGACTTAAACGTCTTGCACATTTTGCTTCAGCGCTTTGGTACGTGTCGTTGTTCGTGTGAATCTGCTCAGCATTTAACCCTTTCGCGCTTCTGATTGGTCGAAGCCCACACTGCTCACTTCCGCTTTGGCATGTGTTTGTGCACACTGTCGCAGCTGAAAGCAAGGGTGATAGATTTCATTTGCGATGTGATTTTTTTTTTGATTGAGCGAGTGCACGGAAAAGCTTTAGCTGGTGTAGTTCGTGCTTTGCTGGGTTAAATTATACATACACTGGCGTTGCCCCTATATCGTATTTATCAGCACTTTTTGACAGGCCTGATTGTCTAACGTTACATGTTGTGCAAATGATGCTGTTTTGAACATATTTCCTGCATGCATGAGGCGCTAGTGTTTTTTTTAAATAAGCCAGACGCTTGCAGTATATCTCGTCGGCCAGTTTTATCATTGTGAGAAGATGGAAGATGCATTGCACTCAGTGTGCAACTATGCATCCAGTCAGTTCATCTCCCAATCCAGCTTTTCACCCCACCTGTCGCTATCATGCACGGGTCGTATAGGACCAGCGCGATGTTTGCTGCACCTTGCACGGTGCTATTGTTGACTGCTTTACTACTGTGGCCATTCAGCCTGGCGATGACGTCGACATATAGCTGACGAAGAACCAGTAGAAATGCCTTACGTAATCTCAACGCTCTTCTGTATTTAAAGGTTACATAAGTAATAGACATGCATTGTTAGTACAGTAACCACCCAGCCATCCGGTATGAGCTGAGGTTTTGGGTGCACTTGCAGCTTCCTAACTGTAATGGCATGCTATGTGTTTTGGTCATATTTGTTTACCCTGAAAATATGCATTGGCCAATAACAACCACCTAGGGTTCATACAGGAGTAAATCAGTGTTTCTGCTGCATGCAGAAATGACACACAGTGTGTGAGACGCCATGATCTGGCCCCCTGGAATGTGATTAATGCAGCTCCACAGGTTTAGTGTTGTTAAGAATAGCCAAAACACCGGTGTGCAGATGGGGTTTTCTATGAACTTGACAGGCCTTTTCTCAAGGAGGGTCACCCACGCTCGATCAAGCAGCTCTGTTGATGTGGTGATCACACACTGTCAAAGACTCCATTGTGTGAGTTGAAAAAAAGAGGAAACAACAACTCGTTACAGTATAGACTAGCTAGTCCACTGAACTCACATGCTTCAAAGACCTAAACATGTCCATCTGTTGCTTCACTCTGATCCATTTGGCTTCAGAGCTGGGTGAGTTTTTGGGTGACAGCTCTCTCCTCTGATGGATGTCCTATGGCAGTAATTGAGGAATACATTATGCTGTAGATTTATCACCAGCACCGTAAGGCTCTGCCTGTTAGAACATTTATATAACTCCTTGGATTAATATAGGCATAAGGGCGTCATGGAGTGCACCCATTGCCATAAATGTCAAGCCTGATCACTTCATGGCCTGCTGAGTACACATAATGTTATGGTCTCTGTTCTTTTGTTAAATGCACCCCCACCCCTCTCAAATACATGCATACACACACCCACACCCACTATACTTTTGCATGTAGCTCAATTAAGGAACCAAACAAACCATACTCGGAAACGAGTGCGTCACAATACATCAGTGAATATATGGATAGTGGTTGATTATCTGGAGAAAAACATGTTATCTGACTCTTAACTGGCTCTTAGATCAGCTCTAATCTTTTGTATACAACTACCCTTGCACTATCTGTGTTGTTGCGCTGGGTGAGTCAAGCAGAACAGTCAGCAGATCTACATGACTCTCTGTCGACCCAAGTCGTCGTTTTTTTGCATCTCACCACATGAAGCAAGCTAGACCTAACTTCTGTTTCATGCGTGGCAATATGTCGACTTTGTGCTGCATGTGCACGCAAGTGGCGAGTCCCTCCAGTCCAGTTTCTGTTGCTGCGGTTGTATTTTTAAACACACAAATCCCTTTATGCATGCAGGTTAGGGCTATTGTATGCAAATTCCTTTTCACAACCGATCATTTAGCTTAGCTTGGTCACTCCGGTAGGAAATTGTGGCTGAGTGAAGCATGTTTCAAACTGAACTCCATGAGTAATTCTGCCCAGGTCTCCTTCTTGCATTATAAGAAATGACAGTTGAACCCCTCAGGACAGTCACACCCACCACACCCTTTTCTCCCCTCATTAGCTAATCACCACACCATGCATGGGTGTTTTTACCCCCATATCATTATGTAGCCTCTTATTTGGCTGTTAAGGACATCACATGTGTCTTGACTTATATGACATTTTGTGTGTACATTTATGTGTGTGTGTGTGTGTGAGAGAGAGAGTGAGAGAGAGACTGATCTCTTCAGTAGGTTGTCACCTCACACCAGACAGCCATTTACAGTGGTGAAAACTAGGTCAGTCCCTTGGGAGCTCCGTGAAAACTTTGCTCTACTGACCCCCTTCTCTTCACTCATAACAATCTTCTGCACTAGGGGCTGGGCGATATGGACAAAATCAAATATCACAATATTTTTCACCAAATACCTTGATATTGATATTGTGGCAATATTGTAGGGATGACTATTAGTGCTTTCACAAAATATTTACACTGAGATTTTTGATAAATAATAATCAGTAATGTGGCTATAATGACTAAGTGGGTAAAGGCAAATAATAGAACAGCTGTAACAGTCTGGTAAGTTCAGAAAATGGCATCACTTTACTGTAATGTCGCCTTTAAAACCAGGAAAAGACAACACTTATGCCATATTACGATATCCAAAATCCAAGACCATATCTAGTCTCATATCATGATATTGATATAATATCGATATATTGCCCAGCCCTAAATTCTGCACATATAGACTGAGCGCCTTAACGCTGTTGCTCAGGTTTGCTGGCTGTGGTACTACAAAGGCCCTCTACAGGCCCGGATGGTGCGCCGAACTGTGGGAGCATCTGGCTCTTGTATTTGTGTGTTTAAAACTGGCCAACTGTGGGGGAGGTTAGGAGAACCATTATGATAGTGTTTTAATGTGGGCTTTAGTAATCCTTTGGGTCTGTGTTTTGGTGGGATTTCAGGCTTAAAGACAGAGCAGAAGGGGATAGCTGTGATAGCTTCAGCTGCACAATGAGAACTGGGCTGTGATAAGTGACGCACAAACACACAAACCTACCACTGTAGAGTAAAGCTCTAACAAGGGTGAAGAACAGAAAACTCTGAGAAGTTTCAGTTCCCTGTGCTTACGATGACACCACTTCCCCCAGTGAGCGCTGCGTTACGGAGGTGACGAGGTACATGGTGTGAACAGTGTTAAAAAGCTGTGTTCACTCGTTAGCTATAGGCTGCATTTTTTGTTTTGCTCCTTTTGCAACTCTTGCCCTGGCGAGCAGCCCCAACTTTTCCTGCCTTCTCCTTTTCTGCTGTTTCCAATTGGCCGGTTGTGTGTTTGGCACGGTGCCATTGGTTAGTTCCTAATTTACTGCTCTGGCAGGGCCTGTAGCCTATATGAGGGAGAGAGGAGGAGCTGAAGGAGGAGATGACACGTGGTCTGCTGTTTACAGATTTTGTGAGACAAGGGAGTGGTGCTACCTGTTAGAACAGTTTAAATGAGTGAGTTGTGCTCAGAGGTGCTTACTCTCCTTTGTGCTCACATGCAGGAGGCCGTACTGTTTGTTCACTGCAAAAGTCAAACATTTTGTAATCAAGGCATTTCTGCCTTTTTAGTATAACTTGAAAGTGGGTCATAACTGAATTGTTTTTGCTGCACCAGAGGCGTGATATTTACACAGGATAACTAGTTCTGATTATCTGATTATTTTGTAGTGCAACAGGAAGTATTCATTAATTTTATTTCTTACAGGCCACTGAGCTGCTGCTTTTTCATGCACTCTTTCAGAGAGAGCATGAGCTGTTGGGTTGGATCTGCGGCTTGGACATTTTCTCCTGTCCTCCCACTCCACGATGTCTGCATGTCCTGTAATCTATAGGGCCATAACTTTTCAGACTGGCATTTAGGCCTTGCAGACGCGATCCTGAGTATTCATTACACCCTCAGAGATTCCTACTCTGCTTTCCAAATCTCCTACAAGTCCGGTCATGTGACTGGTCGCGGCCCCAACACTGCCATATGTAGTCAGGTCCACTCTAGCTAGTATGGAGCGCGAGAAGACGGCAAAGAGGGAGGAGGGAGGAAAAAAAACTGGTGTCAGCATTTCTCCACCATGTGTTCCCCTTTGCTCCCTTCCTGCTCCCATGGCTACGCTCCACTCCCATTTGTTGTTGTGTCTCTTTCTCCGTACCTAGAAGAAGCAAGCTGAACTTTGCAGACATTTCCCTAGACATTTCTCTTAACACAGAAGAATATTGTATTAAGTAACCTTGCCAAAATCATCTGATAGAGCTGAATGGCTGGTGAGTGTCACAATAATGGGTGCGTATTTGCCCATATGCTGGCAAAACACATCCTTTACAAATGACGGTGGCTGTAGTACTACCAATTATATACCTCAGAATTTGATAAATAGTCTCGGCTGTCATACATTGGGGTGTGCCGTTTGGGCTATACACACTAGATATGTGGAGTTACCACAGTGCAACTAAATCTAGGCTGCACAGCTTTAGCAGAGAACCCAAACTGCTGTTACTCTTTCACTATGTTGTTGCACCATCTGTTGATTGCCACGTCCTCTAGTCATATCTCTTCAGATCAGGTGCCAACAGAAACATTGTCCTGTCTTATCACCAGAATACATCCCTTTTAAAGGCAGATACGTGCCACGAAACAAACCATATTCACCAGCTGGTGTTGTTTGCGCATTTTCTGACTTGGTGTAATAAACTCTGGCTGACGCTTGCTTATGACACAACATTTACCTTGTTAGACCTATGGCTCCAGCTCTATGGTGCATTAGCAGTAGAACTATACCATAAAGATTCAGACCCCTGCAGTCTTTGAAACATTGTGTAGGAGGTTGTAAAAATTGCATAATGATGAGATGAGATGGTATGCCTTTCTCCGAAACCATCTGGGGTTATTTTTTCTGTTTTTTTCCCCACCAGGTTATTTGGATATGGAACTACCATTAATCTCTAATAGAGATTTCTGTAGCCTATTTCTACTTTATCCAATTAATATTTCCTGTTGTTTTTGTGATCCATTCCCAATTTGTAATATATTTTGTTTCTATAAATCATTTTTTCAACTGTATTCCTACAGAATGTACAGTAATGTCTCCACATATCTCCACAAGCACATATTTTTTTGAAAGTATAATAGCAAAGGAGGTAAAGGAGACAAATCGTTTTCCGTATCCACACTAGTCCATACATACCCGGGGATGCGCGCACCACAACTACGTGCAGACTTGCCAAAAATGCTAATAAACAGGTTAAATTTGGGAAAATGGAAAAATCAGCTTCATCAGCCCTGATGCCAATGCTTAATGCCCATGTGCAGCTTCAGATTGATTGGCCAACCCATTGAGGAGAAAAACGGATGCGGACAGAAGGACGAACAGAGTTTTCCTCATTTTATAGTAGGATGTTACCATAAAATAACTGGCCACGTTATTAACTGTGATCAACTGTTCCCTTTGTCCGATCACAGGGACGTTCTCCTTTGACGACAACCAGGCGAATGCTGAGCATCCCTATAGTGACGACGACGGGCTGAATGAGGCGGAGGTCAACGGCAACTGGACACCCCAGGAGAAAGCACTCCATGAGGCACGGCTCAAAGCTAAAGCTAAGCGTCGCCTGCGCAAGTCCTCGTCCCGCAATTCCACCAGCGATTCGATTTCCGAATCGGGGGAGTTGGCGGGGACGGATCCACACAGTCCCAAGGGTAAACTCAACGCCAACGACCGCAAGTCCAGGACTGGCAAAGGCCGGGGCCTACCCAAAAAAGGTACATTTTGGAGCTATGTCAATGTTGGCCCCAGCAAAGACCTGCAGTAGGCTCGTGCTCTTTGTTGGCCATGTCCCTCACATGTGGCATCACATTTGTGTCACTTTGTGCCTCCCAGGTGGGGCGGGTGGTAAAGGAGTGTGGGGGGCTGCTGGGATGGTTTACGAAGTCGAGGAGCCAGACGTACGGGACCCCAACTATGATGAATCTGCTCAGGTGAGTGAATGTGGGACTGTGGATTTAAAACTGATTGTACGTGAGTATGTGTTTGTTTATATGTTTATCTGGATGACTTGAGACTCAACCCTCACAATAACTGAGCTCATAGTATAATGAGATCAGTCCATTAATCCTTCCTGGAAAGCGGCTTTACGCACGTGCTCATTTGTCTCATTTCTCTGAAGCGGTTCCTTGCAATAGTTTGTCTGGAAAGAAGTCTATTCAAGCTTTTCTGACTAGTAGCTATTGATATCCATGTTTATGCCGTGTATATTGCAAGGAAGTACACAAGCACAATGAATGCTTTCAGTTCATCCATGGACATATCCCATGTTTCATGTCCAGAAACTCTGTGCACCTGTGTTGTTCTGAAGTGGGCGATGGGATATAAATTTTGACCAATTTGCAAACACATTTGCTTTTTTTTTTTTTTAAGCTAATATGGAATACAGAGGAAAATTTCTAGGGTGAAAATGATGAACAAAACGGTGATCACAGTTGTACAAAATAATTGCTGTTGGCTCCTACAATCGCAATCACTAGATTATTAAATTATTGCAGCAGCCCCAGTCTGTGGCAAACAAACACGCTGATGATGTTGGAGGAGCTGCGGCTGGGTCACGCTGGATGTAAAAGAGGCTTCACGCTCTGAACAAGCTGATTGTCCGCGTACAGACAACAAGCATATGCCTACCCCTCTTTCTGATGAATCACACAATGCATTGTCCTCTGTGTTGAAATGAACGGTAGTACTTTGATAACATAATTAATTGTCCGCGCACTATCAAAGGGATGCTAATGGACAGTTGAATTCGATGCTGTGTATTTGATTATAGCACTGGGAACAAGTCGTTTTTAGAGCTTGTATTGAATTAGCCATGTAATCATGTTATCTGTTTGGACATCCTAGATTCTTATATGCCAAAGTCCATAGGAATTGGCCAAAGCACATCTACAGTGAGGCTTGTCAGATTATCTTTTCATCCAGATGGCTCTGTCCCATCACAATCGACAGTATTTTCAATCTTTAACCCTGTTATCAAGCAAGCGCTGGCTGCTTGTCACACTGACTCGGACTGCAGAATGGGAATGGCGCCTCTGTCAATGCAAGTGTCCCAGTTGATAACGGATTGGGAAAAACTCAGACAAGCCATTGTGTCATTTGGCCTTGACCGTTGTAGAAATGGCACTGAATTGGAGTGATGGCAGTGTGGTAAGGAGTAACTAGGACAGGCTGGCACAGAAAAATACACACTGCACGTGTCGAGACAGTAGCCTTTGAATCAGTGCTGGGGCAGGGGGGGGGGCTATTGTAGGATTTCTAATGAGTGGTCTGGGTGGAGAAATGGTACAGATCATCTTGTTCTTGGGAAAATGACAAAACTTAAAAATAGAACTTATACTGAAGGTTAATAGCCCTGCAGATAGAACTATGGCATCCTTACAAACCCCTCCCTTTCCTTCTCTTTGACCCCTAGACAGAATAAACAATGAGCAGTGTGTGTGGAAGTGTTTCTTGGTACAGGTGCTTGGTATCCTGCCATGTCTTTTGGCCATAAAGGTAGTGTTTTGATTCTCTTCAATCGCCTGCTACAGTCTAGGATCACTTAGCATAACGAGGAGAAAACAGGAAAGTGAGTCAGCCTGGACTGCTGGCCTAAATCCTTCTCTATACTAATATTTTTTTCCTGTCCTATGAACTTGGGCTTTTTCAGAGGAGGTCAAGACAATAGAGCTCTCACTCGTCGCACTCTAGATTCTGCAGTGCACTAAGGAGGAAACCAGCTCTTCTCTCAAACGAGCCAAAACACTCATTCTCCTATTGTAGTTTATAGGATCTCAAAGTGTTGTGTTTAATCAGTGCCAAGCCTATTCTTCCATCAGTGCTAGCTGTTGTTCCCTCCAGGTCTGGCAAAAACCTCACCTGAAAAGTCAGTTGGACCAGTTTCGGCTGGCACTATTTACATTCACAAATGCAGACAGGAAATGTATGATCATGAATCAGCCATCATTTAACATTCACAAATATATAAGGGACATACAATGGTCAGTAATTGATCAGGGCTATTAACTATTTCTGAACCAATCCTGAGTAAAATGTATTTGTGCAAGCTCACTCCTCTGTACTCGATTCCGTTAGTTGGCCAAAAATATTTTAGCACATTCCTGCATTTGGGAAGCTCATGTGGATTTTTAAATGTGCAATGTGAATGTGTTGATACTGAAGGGAGAAGATTAGTTTCATGATGAGTGATTGTATCAGCAGGACAGAACAGTGACTGATCAGTAACGTGGGCATTTTAGCTGAACTGTTCAAACCTTGCTTGCATATTAATTTAGAGCTGTGACAATGTAAATTGAGTTTTCTGGTCATATGATAATGGTCGACAGCTCTAATCGATATTGATTATTAGGGCTGAATGATATGCAAAAAAATCATATTGCGATTATTTTGACAGATATTGCTATATGAGTCATGATTTTCGTTTTAATGGTAATTTTTGCATTTCATTTTCACTGAAAAAAACAAAAATGATGATGTGATTTTTGCTGGGGTCTGTACCAAACAAGCATGTTCCCTTACATCTGGAGAACATGATTTGTAGGCCGGGGCGTCTCAGTAGCACCACAATGCTTCATTTAATGGTATGTTGTGATGCATTTTACCTTTATCAAAAAATTGCAGCTCCTGCAATTTGGATATTGCACTTGGCCATATTGTGATTTTGATAATATTTTTATTAATTGTTCAGCCCTATTGATTATTCATGAAGCTCATGGTATTAGTAAGGGATCATAAACAAGATTATGATGATGATGGTTAAAATTCAATTGACAGTGTGGAAATGAAGATGATGTGAAAAATGTTAAATATTTGTGTGAAGTTGAGGAATATATATATAGAATATTGGATAACTTTCAAGAAGTGTGTGTGTGTGTGTGTGTGTGTGTGTGTACATGCTTATGATCACGAGTGTCCATGTGCTTTGTGTATTGTCTGTAGATTTTTTTTGACTGTAATGCATTTGTTCTTTCAAAGGGGGACACAGTTTATGCAACAGTTGTGCCAGAGCTAGATGAGAAGGAACTGGAAAAAACAGTCAACCCAATTGTACAGGAGTACTTCGAGCATGGAGACACAAAAGAGGTCCAGGTAAATGAATCAGCATGAAGCAAGAGCTGGAGAAGTCACATGCACAGATCACTGGGTCAGTGCGGATATTTGCAGGACCCAGTGGTTGTAGGCTCAGTAGTTCTGTACACTTTTTCCAAGCTCAATGCATAATAAATTCATAATATGTTTAACATTGTACACGCTCCCTTATGAATATATAAAACGTTCCACGTCGTTATGTAACTAAGTTTTCATTTTTCACAGCCTTAATTTTCATTGTCATTTTTCAGATGTTGCTGAAGGAGCTGAACCTGGGCCCCAATAAGTTTGAGTTCTCCTCCCTGGCCGTGTCCCTGTCCCTCGAAGGCAAGGCCAGCCACAGAGAGCTGACCTCCCGTCTGCTGTCCGACCTGTCGGGCAAGGTGATGTCACAAGCTGACATGGCCCGCGCCTTCGACAAGATGCTCAAAGAGCTGCCAGACCTCATACTGGACACGCCGGAGGCTCCACAGGTAGGCCTGATAAGCGGAGGGGAAAGTAGTGTCTAGATCCATTAAACATAAGGATTTATGACTTTTGTTGTACACATAAGGCTGGGGACGCACTACAGGACTGAACAGAGTCTCATTGGCTATTGTCATTGACCAGCTCATGCTACAGGAGTGTCAAGACCTGCTAAGTCGGAAAACTCAAGCATGTGCACAGTAATCAGGAGGTAAAAAGATAAAGTCCTCAACACTCACATGCCACAAGATCATCTGTGTGGAGTGTCTAGAATGGACTAGGTCTGGTCTTGCCAGTCAGTCTGAATGGCCAAATCGTGGCTATAATTGGTCTAAAAGTTGTGAACTGCGTCTCCGGTCTTAGATGCAAGTCAAATTCAAAGAGTGCTTTCACATATTCAGAGCAGTTCCCTGGAAACGTTCCTGTAATAGCCCTAAGAAAAGGTGTCTCAGTAAGTGTGATCAAAGGATACATTACTTATTTGTGTCATAAATATATATTCTTTTAGTCTTAAGGACTGCAAGATATGCATCAGCGGGATCATATTTAATGGTTGGCTCAGAGATGAAAGTGCTCTTAAAGGAAGTAATTTCATAAACAATTTCATTTTCAGTGTTTATCGAAAGGGTGCACATTTAAAATATGGATTTCTGTGATCAGTGGATTAAAGAAGTACGAACTAAACGGCAGCCAAATGCACTAAATCTGCCTGTTGGCAAATTGCTTTAGACATCGCCGTAAAAAAGAAATGTGAAGTGGGAACACATGCATGTTTTAAGGATAGAATCGTTTTTCTCTTGTCTCTCAGATGTTGGGCCAGTTTATAGCCAGAGCCATAGCAGACCATGTCCTCTCCATGACTTTCCTGGACCGCTACAAGGGCAAAGTGGACTGTGACCATGCCAGGTGAGCCCAGACTCAAAGTTTAAAATGTCAATAAGATGGCTGCTGATTGATGAAGAATTGATAAATCAGCCTTAAATGCAATTGCTATATGATTTGATTTAGGTTACGGGTAAGGCAAGCTGAAATCTTCTTGTTGATTTAACTATGGGATAATTGCTTTAAGAATCTCCAGATAAGGAAGCGAACGTTTCTCCCTGTCAGCAGGGGCAGCTGTTTGTTTTCAGTGACTCATCAAATGACCGTGCCTTCTCCAGAGCTGATTACCAGCGCTACAGGGAGGCTCTTTAGTTTCCCCTCCTTACTTTGAAATGAAAAAGCATCTCTTTCAAGATGAATAGCTTTCTTCATCTCCCACGTATCACACTGTGGGTTAACAGATAATGTTTAAACGGTAAAACTGTGTTTTAGTGCTATCATTGGTTGTGTTGTACTTAATGCTGAAAAGACTTCACATGATTCTGTTTTTGTGCATGTTTGTTACACTGTGGTTGTGATCTTTCTCCAGAGCGGCTTTGGACCGCGCTGCAGTGCTGCTGTCCATGAAGAGAGAGATAGTTCGGCTAGATAATGTATGGGGCGTGGGTGGAGGCCTTAGACCTGTCAAACATCTCATTAAAGAGGTAAGCTCTGGCCATTAAACTACAATAAACAATGATAAATAATTGAATGCACAGCTGCTTGTTTTGTGTCTTTGCATATTCAGAAATCATGTTTTTTTTAATGTTGTGATCCACAACTTATATTTGGATAATAATCTTTCAACACCTGAGATCGAGCTGTTTGTATCGACTAGCTCTGCTACTCTGCTGCTCTTATGTAACGTAAACAGAAGGCAGGAGTGCATGCTGGGTGAAGAGCCACACAGGCCAGCCCTCTGCTCTCTTGCTGTGTCAGCAGAACACTTTTTCCCCCTCGAAGTTGGATTTGCAAAACCGAGGGCCAAGGAGGAGCAGACACTGATACACACACACACACACACACACACACACACACACCCTAACCTCAAACTGAAACACGCACTGCAAACACACATGCCATGCTGTTCATGCACTCACACCCCACAAGCCCTCCTCTTTCTGTGTGCATCTTTGGAATTGTTGTTCCTTGATCTAGAAGGATTCTCTGGAATTTGCATGTTAATGTGGGCGCGCATAGGTGCGTAGGAGTTTCCAAGTGTACATGTTGTAAAATTGCAAGTTATGCAACATTTAAGCAAGTGTGTGTGTGTGTGTGTGTGTGAGTTTAGGAATGGGAGTGCGATCTATCACTCCGCCCTCAGTCCTAGAGCGTTGCATAACCCTCAGTAGCCCTGAGACTCCTGTCCAGTTTTGATTTCCTGCCTGGTCGTGTCCGGCCTGGGGCAGAACAGAGTGGGCTTCACTGGGCTGCAGCCGGCACAAGGCCTCTTTCACCAGCCGCTCCTCTCTCGCTCTTCTTTCCGATTCACTCTTTTGTCCTCTCATTTTCCCTCTTCTAATCCACTTTAATTGAATTGCTCAGCCTCTTCTTCCATTCCTCTGACACCGTCTTGTCTGTCCGCTCTATATTCCCTGCTGTTTCTGTTGTTCTGGGTTCAGTGCATTCGCTTAATGCGCTGAATTGAAGTCAAAGCAGGAGCTGAGAGAGCAGATGACCACAAAATTCCCATGGCTTGGCGTGTTAGACAAAGTCAACTCTAAGCTGTAGGTCCAGCATGGCGGGTTTTGAACTTGTTGCATCAATCATACTCCACTGGAAGCTCAAGTGGTATGACTAATTGTGCCATAAATAATTTTAAGCGAAGCAGTGGCTGCTGCTGCCCATTCCACTCAGCAGTGGGAGTGATATAACCAAGCAGTAGCACCAAATTAGACAGAGATTGCTCCATTCGTACAGAGCTGCAAAAGAATCCATATTCTTATTACTGACTGCAAGTTGTCAGGTACATCAGACCGGCTTGCCAGATTTTGTTTTCTTTCCAAGGAAATCAGGTTAGAGCCAGAGAGAATCTTTTATTGAGTTAATTGAAATTATACCATGGCTCTGCCTCAAAAAATGGAAATTCTCATCGAGTAGTTTAGAATTTGCATTATTATTGACAGCTGGATGAGATTCTCATGAGGGAAGGATGCCTTGAGCCATTATGGACTTCAGTATGTTCAACTCTTCCCACCTTAAAAACAAAGCTACAATGTAAGCTGCAACC
>OMOV01020863.1:15739-29125 GCA_900312565.1 Beryx splendens
TTAATGCAATGGTTTTCATCCCCAGTGTGACAGACTCCTCATCTGTCTCTGCTCGCCTCCATTGATCACAATTTATTTTATTTGTGTTGTTGCATTATTAGGCGGAAGAAAAGCATTGCATTAATAAAGCCCTGATTATAAAGTTAAACAGAAATGCTATATTGTTACACAGGAAGCTGGGGTTAAAGCAGGAGGCTGCCGCATGCCTGACCTTGTATCTTCTTACACTGCGAACTGAAATCACAGGCAGCACTGATCATTCACTGCAGGTATAACTCGTTTCTTAACGATTACCATGCTCTCCTGTATTGGACACACTTCTCTAAATAGATCACTAAAAACTTTCATTTCCCAATAATCTGTTCTGTCTATGAGACAAAGCACTGAGAGGCACACTGCACAAATAATTTTATTATTACAATTTATAATCACAAGAAATCCCTGTTAGGCATCATGTATCCAGCTTTATTAGTAAGCATTGATTAGCATCCTCAGCTGTGTGCAATTAGCTTGACTATCTCAGTCAAGCTAACTCAATAGACATAACATGATGAATTGTGATCACAGTGACTGTGCATGTTGTTAATTTTCCATCAGTCGAGTGCCAAATAAGCTTTGAAATGTTCTTTCTAACAATATACCTGTGAAGAATAAATTATTATTATAAATCTCTTGATGATCTTGTGAATGTGAGAGAGTGGCTAATACATATAATGGTTAATTAAAACAAAATGGAGAAAGGTTTGCAAAAAGGAAGTTGAATGTATTTGGGGAAATATGTAAATTATCTATTTGTAATTGTTACATACAGTATATGTCTGCCAAATCTACAAGCATACCTTGAAGTTTATTCTCATTGATCTCTGATTAAAGGAGCTGTTGCTTATGTTTGTGTTAATGTTAGACACAAACCAGAGTACAAAATAGCATTGCAAGTTGTTCGAAATGAAATGTTCTTTCAATTCAAGTGGAGTAGGCTACTCTCTAAAGTCAACTGGACTACAAATGAAGCTGCATGGAAGTTGGTTTCCTTGATATCTCAATAAACAATTTAAATTGTCGTTGTTTTTCTCACAACTAATAACGCAGGTACAGACACAAAACAAGGAATTGTAAGTTAAAACACAATATTGTTGAATGTCAAATATTTTTTCACAGTTCACTACTAGAGATTAAATGTTAAATATGTGTTAAACAAGGATAATCGCTCTGGGTATTGAGATATTTCAAGTGAGGTTTCCCTGTTTCACTCCGGAGTCCCACAGTATTTTACTTTCAGGTCCACAGTAATCCAGCTGTCATGTTGAGTGCCGATACGTATGAATCACTACTTTTACTGGAAGACTCTAAAGCAAAACAGTCATATACTTCAAACGCAACATTTAAAGATATATTTCTGTGCAGACTTTAAAAGCCAGAGGTCAGAGCTTGTGAGCACTGGGATTTGAGCCTCGGTTAAACTCCAAGCCTGCTCAGATGAAACCTAAGACTTTCTAAATATTGACTAAGCTGTTGACTGTATGTGGATCATTGCTTTGATAAATAGACCAATGAATATTATGATCAAAAATAACAAATTATGTATTTATTAATGAGTAGTGCAGTTAAAATAATTGCTAAGTGTTTTCTCTTGGATGGGTCCAGCTCAGTCCTGGTCCTGGTCAGAGTGGGGAGGGAGCCAGCAACAACACTGTGGTAACAGGTTAGGCCTTGTGCTGTATGTCCCAATTTCATGTCAGAAGGTGATGTGGTAATGTGCTGACAGCACTCTATTTCAACACCATCTGAGAGCGACCTGGCTTAATAGTATTTCTCCTTATGAGTCACCGTGATTCACTATAAACACACTCTGCATGGCTCTGTGCAACCTGGACCTGCACTTATTTCTGCTTTCTAGGTTATGAGTGCTGATCTGGAGTCAGCGAACAGCTCGCATTGAACATAACTCATAATCGCCTAAAACTAGATCAGCATTGCTACACACTTGATGCTGTACAACTTTAAAGATTTATAAAGCTAAAAGCCTCTCTGGGAAAATGTGAACATTCTTTTGAGCCGCATCAACCAATCACGTTCCATGCACTGTGGTCCAGGTTGGGAACCACTGACCTCGGCCAATGAGATGGCTTGCTGCTTGATGGAATATGGAGATATTCTAATGTTAATCTGATTCAGACCTTAGTGTAAATTTCCATATTATTACCCAAATGTATTCTTTTGGTGGATGCTTTATTCAAGGTGACATTGCGTTCTATACATTATAGAATGACAATATGCTGAATGTGATTATATAGCACTTATTCAACTTGTCATTTATCACAAGGGTTAAATAAATACAAACTGAATTAAATGTGACTATTCTTCCCTCTCTAAAGGAAAACAAAAGCTGAGGCCCTGCTTTGCATATTCCCTGACACCTCCAGACTAACAGATGAGACGTGATTTAAATAAGAGCTTGCTTTCTTCACCTGTCGACCTCCTGTAAATATTATTTATGACCTAAAACACATCTTTTAATTCCAGATATGTATTTTTAGTGATAGCCAAGTGTCAGCACACCGATTCAAGGTACTGGGCTGTGCCCATTTTTCAAGACCACAATGAATATTCAAAAGATGTGCTTTAGAAAAGGGTGAAAAAAGAAAAGGGGAGAGTTAACATTAATTAATATTCGTTGCAGTAAAAATGAAAGCTAGACCCGGGCTAATTTCAATGGACAATTAATCATGAGGCTCAGTAATTACACCGGGGAGTTTACAAATGATTTTTTTAAGGGGCCAGAGTAAAGGAAAGGAGATAATCCCCTACCCATCACAATCACTGGCTTCCCACCAATCCCTGCAGAAAGAGCAATTAGAGCAAACAGCAGCAGAGCAGTAATTGTGTACCAGGAGAAGATGAAGGCAGAATCTTAATTGCAGTGAACGAAGATCACTTGCTCTCACACCTGATTGTGCTGAGGGAAAAGAATGTGCAGGCCAGAGCAAGTCTGTAACACCTCCAGGTGCCTGGGTAAAAATAACCCTTAACAGGAGCTCCTGGTGTATGTGGGTGTGTAGCACATGACATGTGGGCATCTAGAGCACCCCATTCTGGCAAGTTCTGTCACAGCGTGGCTGCCACATATTCACAGAAGCAACAAAATCTCAGTGGGCATGATACCATTATTTCACATATCACAAGTTCTATTATTTTGTTTGAGTGCCACCTACTAACATGTTCCTTGAGATTTGTGTAACATGAAAAATACTATAAATAATCCTTGCTATGTGCAACAAACCAGGAATATACATTATTTTAAATCAGATTTCTTTGTTTACGGAGCTGTGGAGCCAGCGTTTTATTATGGGACTGCATGGGAAAGTATGGTGTGAATGTCGTTTAACAATGAATGCCATCTGTATGAGCACTCTGGTGAAAGTTCACACTTTCAGCATCCACTGAACAAAGTAAGTGAGTAATCAGAGCCACAAAACCCAATCCTCTCAAGAGGGACAATAATGTTTTCTGGGTTAGTCAGAGGGTGTAGATGCCAGTGAATAACACTGAGGAGAAGCCACAAGATCCAAATTTGTCCCAACATCTTAATCTCTCGGGTTAGGTTTGTGCATATGATACTAATTAGCATACACTGGTCCCACTCAGATTCTGAGGATGCCTCCCTTTCTGAGAATTATGTGATCTTTGAATCAAAGAGAGCTTTGAGTTGTTGAGACTGAAACACAGTCAGTCGCCTTGCCTTTCAAACTGCATCAGATGATATGTTTTCTGTCAATTGCTTGTCCCAGTGTGCTCAATATGAAATTATCTGAAAGAAAGAGTAACCCCGACACCTGTCAAATCAAAAGTGCAGTGATGCTAAAAACACGCATGAAAACCATAACTTCCACTGTCTCCGTACGAATTTTGTGACATAATTGCAAACTCAATGAGATATCAGTGATGCTTAGACATTTTAAATTGAAATCCACTGCATTCACCAGCATCCTGTGGGGCCTTTAGGAGGACAGATCAGAAGTCCAGAGTCTAGACAACTTCTCCACAACTTCTTCCAAAGTGCACTTTGAGCAAGGCACTTCATGCTGAAAGAGGCGACCAGCAGCCAACAAAGTGGTTGTGCTGGGCAGCTCCCAGGTGTGAGTATTTGCATGTGTGTAATCAGAATGTGTGCTTAGTTTGGCTGATTAAATAAAGGTATAAGAACATCTGTCTACTATAACACATGTAGAACTTAACAGGAAAGCCATTTGTCTTTTTCTCCATTCACTCACTCTCTCCTGCTTCCTACAGTCCCTCTGTCCTCTTTGTCTGTGTGCACACTCAGAAATCCAGTCGACCTTCATCTCGCCTTACTCAATCCACATTCCGATAAAGGGATCACACCCGGCAGATCAAACTAATGTCTTCACCCCTCAGTGTCTCTGAACGGCCACTGAATAAAATCACAGCAGCTGTGAAATGGCTGTGACATAACTTGATCCACGCAGTGACGGCGCACACCACCGCTTGTACCCTGTAATACATCAGTGCCAGGAAACAGTGGACGTGGAGACACACTGATTGAATCAGGGGCCATGGAGGCTCTGGGGAGAGTTCATCTATACCAAGCCAGCAGGCTGCCTCCATCTCAAGCAGCTAACACACAGGACTCCGTACTGCGGGCTCCACGCCTCCCTCTGACTGCGTCTGCTCTAACAATGTTTAAGGACTTCAAGGTCATTCATTCAACTTCTTTCTGATGAAGCACAACATGAGGAGACGATAAGGATTTTGTAAAGTAAATACACATCAAATGTGGTTTGCTGGTAATGCCACTGACTAAACAATAGCAAACCTATGACTTTCCAACAACTGAGCTCGTGTGCAATTCTTAGACCTGCAGTAATTTATGGTGAAACTAGAGAACCGCTTAAGTTTAACAAAGTGTTTTCTGCAACTACTCAGTGCATAAAGCATGCAGAATTTTAAAGGAAGCATATAAACTACATTCTTTTGACATTCATGGACTTGGCTATGCTCAGGGCAAGTTTAAAGCCAGCAGTAAACGCATTACTGCTCACTCCATTGGCTCAAAATAGATATTTGATATAAAAATGAAGAGACTATAATTTATTTTCTGTGGGTATAACCAATAAAGTAGTTAATGGCCATCACTCTGTTCTTCAGTTTCAGTGTCTTTATGAAGTATTCGACAACTGTGATACATCTTACTGTACAAAAACAAATGATTTTACCTCCAGGATAAATGACCAATACCTTTGATAGATGGATCTATAATAGCGTTTAAGATAGAGATAGTAGAAATCAGATTTTCAGATTTGACAAGTTATGTTATGGGGTTCGCCATTTTTAATAATGAAAATTACAGTGATACCCGATAATACTATATCATTCTAGGGTTGTGGAAGGTATTTGGATTTAGCTGCCTTGAAAGTGATGAAACTAAATCTGTGCTTTATCATTCACAATCAAAATATAATAATAATAATATACTAATAAGTTTATGTCCTTTTTCCCATCACACATTTTCTCTTTTTGGACCAGTTGCAAAGCTCCTGAATGTAGGGTGAGGTGACAAATCCATAAAGGCAATTCAAAATTATTTTTCCTGGAATGAACATTGTTTGCATGTTTATGTTGCAAGAGAAGGGGCGGGTATGTAATTCTCCTTCCAATTGAGGTGATATGAGTGGGAGTCTTATCTGTGTACATCTAAACAGTGAGGGCTTCGTCCTTCATGACTTTGACCCGCCTCATCAGCTGGCAAAGAAAAATCACCAAGAAAACTAGTGCTGAACTGTAGAGGTATGAGCGATAGTATCAGCAATCTAGGAAATCCTTGTAGAGAATTATCATTTGTAAATATTGCAAATTAATTAATTTTTTAAAAATCAATATAGGCTTAGGAATATTTGCGCTGATGAGCTGAGAAATGACCCGCTCAGCACTGCTGGTGAAAATACTGTTGGGCTGATCATTTCATCTCTATCCTTGATGAATGATTGTTAAAGGTCTGGGACAGATAGGATGAATGAGTTAGGGCTATATCTATATGGAGAATTATCCTGACAGCTACTTAAAGAAATGAAAGATGTCAGTGGATGGTGCATACCACTTCTGATATGAAGTGCAGCCAATCAAGCGCATGCAGTAATTAGGACTGTGCTTCTGACAATATCATATATAATATATATATTCAGTATGAAAAGAGAGTGTGCTTGTTGTGCAAAGTAAGACAATGTAAATATTTATGGCATTAGCACTGTACTTGGAATAAAGCCAAACAATATATGGACTTGCCGTACAGTATGTGACAGAATGTTGAGTAAATGAAGATCATTCATATCACTGAATGCTTTTTCGGTCCCTGCCCCTGTAATGGCGAGGATGCTTTTGTTGATGCTTTGCTGTGAAATAAAAACATCGTGATACGACTTGAGCTCTGAGAGATGGCATTTGTTTTAATTTTGAGTGATGTTGCAATCCAATTAAATTAGTTGTAGATTTTCGATTTTATTACGGTATATTGGCCAATTGGGCATTATATGTTATGAGCTGCATCTATCTGAAAATATGATCAGTTATTAAACCTGCTTCCTAATATGCTAATTTGTTAAATTAAACTGTCTTAGGCTCTGCAGGAACAATAAAACAAATTGATTTAAAAGAAGTCCTCTCACTTCCAATACTAGCCTGACTGTACATCAGTCATGTTTCTGTACCTGTACAGGAACGAGGACAAGTGACTAATTTTCCTCACGAATGTCCTAGCTTACCCCTCCCAAAAAGAGATGGGGCCCCACCCCATCTTCTGCACCTCTGTGACCCCTATCCTCTTCGGAGTTCCACTGCTCCAAAGTAGCCTCGGTTGCCATAGTTACCTCCTCCTGGCTATTTTGTAAGGTCACCAGCTCTGGTGAGCCCCAGGCTCAGAGAACAGGCATAACTAATGTCCTGCAGGTTCAGGCTTGATGTAAATAGTCTCACTTGACAGCCTACTGTACAAATACTCAATTACGCTTGCTTAAAGGAAATGATTTGTTGTAACAGCCAGCACTCAACTTGTGTGACATCAGCGTTGCCTGGGCAACGGCGGCTGATTGCACAGGCTGGAATTAGGTATTGATCAGAGGAGGGGGCCCGGCGCCAGTGAGGGACTGGAAGCGATCCGCCACTACGATTTACAGAGGATGGGGGTGGGGGTGAACCTGCACACTCCACCCCAGCTCAGAGAGCTGAAAACCCCTCAGGAACCAATTTACACACCGCTACAGTGCAATATCTGCAGCAGTCAATAATGGAAATCTGATGCCCCCTCTGCCATCAATGTGACCGCTTCTCTCTCGTTAGAGCACCTTGAAAGTTCTAGGCCAATCCATAGACACAATAGATTTCCAATGGTGCAGGGATATTTTGACTTTGGTATTCTCCATGTAATTACACCTCTAAGTAAGGTTGCAGCCCTAAACCAGGACAGGACCTGTCCTTTGCAGTCTTCTTTAAAGGTTCAGGCAGGTAAATTTGACATATTTAATCCTCATCTCATCACACTTGTCCATCTCCTTACATTAATCCAATCTGTTTACTGTTTCAGCTCATTGACAAGTCAATATTTTAGTATCAGGCTGTTTAGCTCTGAGCTCCCGCTGACACAAGTATGATTTAAAATGCCTCTCAAATAGCATCTTTAGTTTATGCATGAAGAGCCTTTGGTTTATGTCTACATGGGTATTCCATCATGCAAATACTTTTGCTGTTGGAACTGCACAGCATTTTTGTACATTATGTTCATGTTCATGGTTGTACTGGGAGGATATGGAGCCACCAGCAGGAAAGGCTAATATGGGATCAACTTCAGCTTGCATGGATCGCATTAGCAGAAATGGCAAAACTGAGCCCTAGGGGCGTGACTGCATAAGAAAGTTGAATTCTAAAATGAAAACAATTTCCAAATTAGTTTTTGGCAGAGCAACAACATTATTTTCATACTTATATAATTAAAACTTTGGAGGTACTGCCTTCGAGGTAAGTCTGATTTAATTCAAAATTTTTGATGAGGCAATGGATGTAACATCGGAGGTCAGTGTGAAATAATCATGCAGATCCTTAATACATTGTTAGAAATTGTAAATGTAAATTGTCAAATAATGTATGGAGGTAGTTTTGTAATCATGAATGAGAAAGTAGGACACCAAATATCTACCAGCCAGGCAAAGAGTTATCTTCCCTCCCATAGAGATATTTGGATATTTGGACCAACAAAAATCTGCCTCATTTTACACTGCACCAAACCAAACAAACATGGCATTATGTGATTGAGGCTGAACCCATAGTGTCTCCTTTAGCTGAACTGCATAAAGTATTTCTTAAAGGATGCAGGGACCAGTTGTTGAACCCTGTGATTCCTCATATCTAGTCACCTGATGGTTGAAAGCATAACAGCTTGTTTTTTTTGCAGTGTGTCCATGGACACAATTCAACGTCTGAATCTTTGCTTGTTGGACAGCCATGAAGTCACTGAGAGCTAATGCATCATGGCCTTTATGGAACCAATCAGATCCTTGACAGAAAAAACTCCCTCTCCTGGCAGTGCTCTGTAGTGCAATCCATAGTGTGAGGTAACACCCCCTGACATCTGAGGATGTTTAACCCAGGAGGGCTCATTGTAGCCAAATTTCCCCCATGTTGCAAGGGAGATGTCTGCCCTACAAAAGATAGAGCTGTCTCCTTTACATTGCACAGACCTCGGAGATGTCAGCCACTTGTCTCATCACAGGACTCGATTATAGAAGACGTTTGCCATAATGTGATATATGCATATAAAAGTAAAGCCTCAAAGGCCACAGACACTGCCTCTTTAATAGAATCCAGCGATCATCAAGAGCAAATTCCAAGACCTCGATGTAATGGAAAAACTGCCTGCCTGATCTTCCCAAGCTCTCATGTGGAATCTGAAAAGGCGGCTCACTGCTCTTTGTCTGGTTGTGGACTGGGCTGTGGTCACAGGGGTGTTGTGGGTAATCTGCCATCCAGGGCGAGACAGGGCACTCTTACCTTCCTTCTCTGGGGGGGGGAGGTGAGCTGATGTCACCAAATACACACATAGCTGCAAAATTATGGCCCCATCATCAGCACGGCAATGACAGCTTCATAAACTTTGATTTAATCAGACAGGGGAAATTGAACCATTATATGAGATAATCTACAACTCTGTGATGATATATCTCGGACGTGATGCACGACGGCTCTGATTAGAATTCATTCCTTTGCCTGGAATCCTGCAAATCCAATCTAGAAAGCAGTTTCAAAAGAAGAATCTGTATAACATAACCGCACGCTTGTGTGTGTGGGTGTGTGTGTGTGTGTGTGTGTGTGTGTGCGCGTCCATATGCGTGCACATGCAAGTCTGTCTGTCTGTCGGGGCATCAATTAATTTGTCTCTGTTTTGTATAGTATTATTACACATTAGACTGGCGCCGCAAGTTTAATATGTTGTACATCTTTTGGTCTCATTCTTTATAGTAGGTTCAATGTCATCTCTTTGTTGTCTCAAAATGCAATCAATGAAGGTCTTCCTACCCTATCCATTGAAAGTCAAACCCGACCTATCTAGGGCCACTCTGAGCTGTTCTGTCAAATCTAAGAATCAAGCCCATATTTCTTGGAGTCATGTTGTGCTAGTCCTCACTCCAGTTTGTGTGTGCTCTCGCACCTAATATACAAAAGATCTATTGAAATATGCATGAGGCCCATGATGCCTGCACTAAAAATACACTCAAATAGGGAATACATTGACAGCTCTGTTATTGAGCTCTCCTTGAGCTTCCTCTGTCACAGGAGCCACCGATCTCTCTCAAGACTCATGTATTATCAAAAGCACGGCATCTCTCTTTCTCCCTCTCTCCTTCTCTCTCTCTCGCTCCCTCTCTCGCTCCCTCTCTCTCTCTCTTTGCCTGACACACATGCAAATACACAGCCAAACATGGCAACCACCACAAAAAAAAAGAACACGCTGGCAATGATTTACTGTGTTTTTTATTATTATTCGTAACCAAACATACCTTGCAACTGAAAATAGTGGAGATTTCTGGCTTGTTGAAGACAATACATCCTAGAGCCTTATAAAAGTATAAATGTAGAGAGTATAAATGTAGAGAGAGAGGCTAAACCAACCACCTCCAAAGTAATTTCAACAATTACCACCATAATAAAGTCAGTGCTTTTTTTACAGCCATAAATGATCTAGAGGGCACAGTTTTATGCCACATTAGCCACTGCTCTGCCATAAAGAACGATGCAGGGGATAGAAATGGCCACCAACATACGCACTGAGTAGAGCCTTTTTATTTGACATATATGACACAGAAGCAGGGCTCATATCCCTCCAAACCTCTCGCGTTATTGGTTCTGTTCAAACATATTTTCAATATTATAACGCAGTAAACTGTGCTGTTGTCCTGCCAGCTTGACAATAATCGTAGTGCTTTACAGTTTGGACTGAGATGCCAAGTTGGTAGGCATCAGTACCAGCTACACCTCTGTAATTGGGCAGATTTTAGAGAGGTGCTGTGAAATACACCCCTGCAACTTTAATAAGTTCCAGAGTCCTGGGCTCCGGGTTGCTGCTCCCAAGGTGCTGGTCTGAGTTAGCTAACATTTATCACATAAACATCTAACACCACTCCTGCTAAAGCAGACAAATGCCTTCCTGCTCTGGAATCCCTTCCGTAGCCATCAGAATCAGGGCAACAAATCCAGCTTTAATAGTTATCTATGGAGTCTCTCGCATGCAATGAACACCCACATTTATTTCTCTGCTTTCTCTCGACGAGGGTAAGTGGATCAATTAGTGAAGACTACAAGTTCAGCATCTTTACACATAGTATCAATTGTTAAGTTGAGCAACAGCAGGTCCCCAGATTATCTCAGATCTGTACCTCCCCTCGCTCCCATCCCTCCTTCTCTCTCTCCTCCACCCAGATCTAAAGCTAGCCTCATTACAAATGATCCTCTGATACACACAACCTTGGCACACACCTTCGCGCTAATGGCCCACAGATTGATTTTTAATTAGTAACACTTTTGGATGGTGGCCAACTCAAATGGACTTTTATGAATAACTAATCACCTTTTAGTTTTAGGTGCAGAAAGGTCCCCTCTAAGTAGACGGTCTGAAGCTTTAGCAATGTTTGGATTTTCACGAGAAAAGAAAGCGACAAAGCCTTAATTACACACAAGCTCAAGTTTGTGCGGGTTACACCGGCAACATTTTTTATATTACTTCAAGGAGAAAATGCATTTATCAGCAAACAGAGCACCAGGATGACCTTAGAGTTTTTAAAGTTCCATGCTGGGAGGAATGCTGTAGAGGAGCTACTGAGATGAAAAGTGGGTCAGGTCAGATATCGTTTCAGGGTTGCTGAATATTTTGGGCCAAGGAAGTGTCAGTTCACATTAAACAAGCAGGTCAGATGAGACCTCTGTAAAAAAAAAACACTAAAAAAAAACCTTTGTACCCAGTGAGTTCATCTGGCATAAGTTCATTATCTAACTGTACCCAGGCCTGATAAACTGGGCCAGTTTTTATGATGGTAGAAAGAGACACTCACAAGCAACATTTGCAACCTTTTAAACCCACATGTGCACACTCTGATTATTGTGGCACTCCCATGAATTACACTATGAAAGGAGCTTCAGGAACCTTTAGGAGTTTCACTATCTGAAACTGTGGAGGAAGATATAGGTTTATAGCAGTTTCATAGGTTCTTGAAGTTTCCTAGTGTATTTTAGGTAATTTTAGGGATTCATTTTTACACATGCCAAATTATTATTATTATTACTAGTATTAGTATTAGTATTAGTATTATAGTGGTTGTTGCTGCTGTTGCTGCTGTTGCTGTTGCTGCTGTTGTTGTGTTTATTGTTATTGCTATTAAATGCTGGTACTGTACATGTGGTAAATTCTCTTTTTATGAGTCTCTTCTTATCTACCATGATTTTTAAAATTAGAACTCAAAGGAATTTAAGGAGTTGGGAGCTTCAAATAACTCCACTTGCTGGGATGTTGCTCCACTATTTATTTATTTTTAACTGAATGCCTCCAGATTTTTACAGGCAACTTTTAGCTTCCCAAGGGTCTCAGATATACAGTGTCCTATTTGGGGGTTTATTTGAGTTGGGTTTATTAAGAGATAATCTAGATCTACAGTGAATAGCATTTCCACATTGTATGTAAACTGTTTTGTGAGTGAGAATGTTGTCATGAAATACATGTTGCTGTTAATACATGTTAATACGGCAGGCCTATAGTAGGCTACAGCAGACATATTTCCACTTTGTTTCCAAGTTTCCAAGCCTCGCTGATGTCATCTACAGAGCAAGATGTGGTAAGCTTTCTGCAGAATCTGAAAATGTGTCAGAATGTGGAGAGGGAGAGAGATGGGAAGGACAGGGAGTGAAACAAGCCTGACTTGAAGGCATGCATGTCTGAAGCGGGCACATAAATCGAGAGGACCTCAGGGGGATGGCCAACACACATTCCTTTTATTGTAACGCTCTGCTGAGAAAGAGAATGTCACATACTGCATAACAACTTTCACACAACCTACACACATACACACACATACACCCTATCAGTCCTATACTGCAAATTTAGGGGGATACATAGTTAGATTGGATTGTTTCTATTCAAGATTTAGCAAGGAAAAATGATTTGGTTCATTGAAAATTGATTGCGATGACATGAATCTACGGTATCGAATCATCAGTTTTCACTGTGTAGTGCATGCCATGCAAACACATCTGTTTGTGTGTTGTGTGTTTTATTTGTCCATATGTGTGTTTACCTTGCTCGGGGGGTTGTTTATACTTTCCTGGGTGTTCAGCGGTGTCATACATCCACGGCAGCTCACACACACACTAACACATCTGACCTAACAATCCACTCAACAGTAATTTATTGGTGTGATCCATCATTATCATGTTTTATTATGGCCACCGTTGGAGATATAATTCACAAATAGGCACGCTCTGTAGAGATGACAGTGAGGGAGAGGGATGTCCTTTACCTTCGTCCTCTGCCAGGAGCTTCCAGGAGCCTCTGTGGCCCTGTATTCAAGAGACCAACCCTGGAATAGGCAGGGAAGCTGGGGATCTGGGGAGCAGGAGCCTGCCCTGTTAGCCCATTGCATTGTGGGCCAGCAGGACTCCCATTAAGTGGCAGAGAGAGAGAGAGAGAGAGAGAGAGAGAGAGAGAGAGAGAGAGAGAGAGAGAGAGAGAGAGAGAGAGAGCGGCACAGCAACAGCGGAGAGTTGTCGGTGCCATGTCACATGACCCCCTGTGTATTAGGGAGACATAACTCACTGTCTGTGCGTGGAGAGAGATCC
>OMOV01020868.1:0-13366 GCA_900312565.1 Beryx splendens
GGACGTGGGGGTTCTTCCAGGCCCCGGTGGTCCACTCCTCCTGGGCCTTCCCCAGGCTGCCGCCGCTGCCACGGTAGAAGTTATGGACCTGTACGAGTCAAAAAGACGGCGTATGAAAGTCGCAAGCCATTTAAACCATCAGTACTGTGTTGCAGAGTTTGTTATAGACTCTTTGGTCACACTTTAGTCCAATATTTAGCTCTTATCACACTCCCCAACCTGAGATGCCAACTGTCTGGACAATACTGATCACAGCTTAATTCACTATCAAGTGACTATAATGTGTCAGTAAAAAGTCTACTGAGTTTCAGGTGATACAGTGTGAAAAGCAGTGTATAGATATTCAGTGTCTGGGTTAGGGTTAATAAGGCCGGGATAAGGTTAGAAATAATAATAATACCTTATATTTGTATAGCAAAATAGGATCAGGGTTCGAGTTACCATAGTTACAGAGACGAAGCAAATAGGGTAAGTGACACTTTGCTGAACACCTGCTTTTTGTCACCTGATAGTAGAGTATCATTACTGGACTATGCAAATAAAGTGTTACCGAGCCATAAAGTCTTTTTAACAAACCAACAAAATGCCCTCTGTTGCTTCTGTGCAAGCTAGACCGACGGTTTGGTATGTTTCAGTTGACAGACTTTACTATGAAGAAGTAGAAATATACGCAGCACCTTTGTGAGGGCGATGAAGGAGAGCACGGCCACAGCGGTAAACATGATGGTGGGAATCAGCATGACCACAGCGGAGCCGATGTTGGTGCTAAAGAAGGTGATGGTAGCCAGCCAGCCGCTGATGGGAAGAAACAAAGAGGTAGGAATTAGGTTAAATTAGGATTCACTGCAAATTTACCATTTTAATTCAGGATTTTAATTCAATGTTATATTCCTGACTGTCCCACTTCCCTGTGTAGGAAGTTGTAATTAAGGGCATTTCATTCACAATTCATCTGAACTCTGTTTTGTCCCCATTTGAAATTGATTCTATCAGAAACTGTTTTGCTTTAATTCATGAAATACTATTCAACTTATTTGATATGAATTCTATAAACGCCTTATCCACTCTGAAAACTATATATTCCCAACAAGATCTACATGTGAGGCTTTTGGTCATGCTAATTTTCCATCTGCATATTTTCAATGAATTTTAACAATTTTAATGACGTCACTCTGAGGACTTTTTTCCCACGCTTCTCACACTCACTTGAACATCAAACTCAAGGATTTCTCAATGACTCCTGTTTGGTGAAATTCAAGGACTCGACATTGGGATGTTTTGGGGTAAGACATGACATCGGTCAGAATTAGACATCATACAAGACTCATTTTTTCTGCTGATCTTGTCAAGTCAGGAAATACTGACGACATACTGATGAATTTAGATGCAATGTTTGATTTTTTTTTAAATCAAGTGCTTTCAAGCTCCTCCATTCATTTTCAAAAACGTTTAAGGACCTTTCAAGGATGTTCGAGGCCCGTGTGAACACTGTGCCCATACTTGGTCTTTTGTGAGTACAGTGCAGGATCACCTGCCTTCAGTTTTTGATTGAGCACTGTTCTGTAAATCACTTGCAGACTGATGGCATCACTACTGGCACTCTTTGGAAGTGGACCAGTGCTAACTTTGTTTAGGGATGTTGCCAGTACACTTCTAGTCAGCTTGTACAGAGCTGAACTGTGAGCAAAACATATTAGGTATTTGTGTTTCGTTGTACACATAGCCTACTGGATATTTGTGCTTCATAATAACAACCTGCTCTGAGCTCTTACCACACTCCCCAACCTGGGATGCCAACTGTCTGGATAATACTGATCACAACCTGGGCCATGAAGACGAAGAAGAAAGCCATAAAGTTGAAAGAGCTGTCGGACCTGCAAGAGAGGAAAGCCCACTCAGTATCGGACACGATCTGATTCAGCAGAAACAAACGCAGTGCATCCGCCGAGCATAACCGACTCACTTGAAGGCCTTGTAGATGGGCCTGAACCAGCACACATAGGAGCAGGGGGTGAAGAGGATGAGCCACAGGATGGCCATGCCAAAGTTGGTGGCTCCGCCCCCGCCACACATCCACGCCAGACAGCCAATTAGATTAACCGCCAGTGTGGCGCTATTCACTGTCAACATCACAGAGAGGGAGCGGGGACGACAAACATGAGTAGAGCGAAACCAGAAGACTGAACACATAAACCTCTATGGCTAAATCTGTGCAGACAAACAGCAGCGTTTCCCATAATTTAATAATCACTATTCAAGATCTAAATTAAACTCTACACTAAAGCTACAATAATTAATTGTAGATTAGAGCTACAGTCTATTTAGCACACGCACATATACATTGTCTACTCTACAGAAACCAAACATTATGAGTAAGCAATTATTTCTACTGTGTTTCTTTGTTGGATAAGACTTACATTTAAGCTTTCAAATGGCAGAACCTATGTGATAATGAAAAAGATATCATACTCATGAATATTACAGTAACACTCCTGTCATCTACTGTTATCACATAGTTCAGGAAGAGGATAGTCATTAATATGGTCAAAGTTCAAATAACAGGTTACATAAAACAGCCAACACCCTAAAATGTATAAAGCAGCCTTTCGCTCTGAACTCTGAGGTCGTGATACCGTGTGAGTAACATTTCGGTGCTCAAAACAAAGTGCAAATAGCAGCTGTGTTAGACAGAGTTAGACACAATATTGCAAAACACACACTGGATGGAAAAACCATATTTGTCTGGCTTGGTGCCAGGATTTGACACAGTAAACCCTGCCATACCGGACTGCCTTTTGTGTTTGGCAAGCATAATGTTTTGGGTAAAACAAAGTGACACTGCATGACACAACAGAAGCAGAGGAGGGGGTTAACAGTTTATGTCACGATGCAAACAATTTAAATGCTGAAACTGACGTTGTTGTATACATAGCAATATTGAGAACTGAAGCCAACAGCCAACACCTACAGCCTGTGCTGCAGATGCTGCCTCGTCCCTAAACATCACACTCACAGATCCACAGGTAATAGAGCCTCTTGCACATGGTGCGATGCTGGTCTGGGATCTCATTGAAGTCCTGGTAGAAACACGGCTTCAGAGGGATGAATCGAGGCAGGGGAGGGAAGTTGTTTTCTAGGATACAAACACACAGTTCCACATGCCTCAGATGAAACTAACAAAGCTAATTCATAAAAAAGTCAAGCCAAGACAGATGAATAAAGGAGCAGGCTTTAATGACTAAGCTTTATAGTGGCCTTGATTTTCCATAAATACCCAATTTTGCCCATATTCTTCACTATCAAATGCACCTTGAGGTCGAATGGAAACAGGACTAGGCCTGTATTTTTGGCTATAGATGTAGCTTACCTGCCATGGTGACCACTCAGTTTCGTCCTCCACTTCCAAATAGACGCACAGACCTCAGTCTCAACTGCCTTGAAGATGAAACTGCAGAGGAGAGCTTGTATCAGTATCTCAACCAGTAATGTGCACAATCATAGTCATTCCTTTACATGCTCTCCTTGTAGCCAGCTCGCCATAATCCTCCACAGGCCTCCCAATCGATCAGCAGCGCATCATGCACACAATATCCTGTCCTTAATTGCAATAACAAGAGCTTTTATCCCTATAGGATTTGACTGGAGGTGGCACCCAGCCCTTACAGAAGGATACATCCACCCAAATTTAGCAGCCCTTAACATAGAAAAGCAGCATTTATTACAGTGACGGGGGGGGAAATGTTTTGTCACATCATTTTTGAGCATGCATCCAAGTAGGAAGCTCTGTGGCCTCGCCGGAACCAAGCGCAGATTCCTCAAATATTTTCCAAATCAAAAACAGGCGTAGTTTACTGAATTTACAGACCGGTGCTATAAAGGCCTGTGTGTGTTCAGTTCAGTTCATTAGCCTGCCGTACCATCCTCAACACATAAACCACACATTAACGCATGATGGCAAGAGGTGGAGAGCAGCTATGAAGGGCATCTCTTGAAGCAATCAAGACATCTCCATAAGCGCGACAGAGGGATTTTTTTTACGCGTTATGACCCAAATGCTGCTTTATGTGTGTTTTTGTTCCCGCGGACGGCCGTGATGCTGCTGCTGCAATGGGATCCTGCACATCGTGATCGCTGTCAATGGAGACGCGTCCTTCAGCCTACGACGCGGTGATGCTGCTTCATCTGGACGCTCAGCGGGTCAAGCCCCTGCTTGTTTTCAAGGTAACCTGCTTCCAACCCAATCCAATGTATTTATTTTTTTGCAATTAATCGCCTCGTTCAGCTGAATGAATGGAAAAAATCGCAACGATTTAAACGCCTTACCTCCCTTTAATCCGAGAACGCTGCTAGAATTCCTCTGTGCGTTTTAATTGCATGCTACGAACTGATCTGTGTTAGATGTATTTGTGAAAACGAGCACATCTATCTGACATCGGGTAAATCTGTGTTCCTGCACCGAGGGTTTGGGAGTAAAGGCGGTCACGTGACGTCAGGTCCTTCTTTACGCACATATACTCCTCCGCTGGTTTACCCGCCCGCCTGGGCAGGACCTGGTGGAGGAAACGGGATTTGTTGCTGGCCTAAACCGACCAACGAGAAAACAGAGACGTTTTCACTAAACTCCGCCCTTTCCTGCGCGTCTACTGCTCTCCACAGTGCTGAAAAGTCACGGCTGCTTCTATTAAAACCTCCTTGGAGCCAGTTAGTGGAAGGCATTACACAATCCTCAGCGTCTGATTTGATTGGTTGCGTGTTACTATTAAAGGACACTATATAAACGTCACAGCAAAACTATATATGTGATATCCTATAGGAACAGATACCTACCATAGGGGACACAGCAATACCATAAAGTAGAATAAAATCAACCTGTAGGATTATTATCGGAATATTAAAGGGATATAAAAGGAGATAATAAATAGAATTTAAGTAAAATAAGGATGTTATCAAGCATTACAGTATGATATAAACTCACAATTGAACACTATAGACATACAGTATGATAGCACCTATAGGAATGTTATAGGGACATTATAGTGATTATTCAATAGGGAGGATCAGGGTGATTAAACAGATCGGTTGCTGGCCCAAACCAACCAAAAAGAAACCAGCTAGCCTACATTTTCCTGATCTCCATCCGTGCCTGCCTCACTGATGCTGTCCGCGGTGCTGAAAAGACAGGGCTTCCTCTTTCACTGCACAAAATATCCAGAACAAGTCAGTTTAATGTGTCAAATTCAGGGTGGGGACAAGATGCCAACTTTAACAGTGTCCATCTTCTGTTAAAAATACATATAATTTGAATATCAATATCATATGTAGGAAGAAGCATGCTTAAGTAAACACATTTAAAGGACAGTTAAATCAGAACAGTCTACAACTTTTGTTACTGTGATAGAAAACATACAATTTTGTAAAGGGTAGTGGGGGAAGATGATGATATTCAAAGATGAACAGGACAGTCACCTTCTAGAAATGATGCAAAATTGCATTTGGCTCCATCTAGTGGTCATGAGTTGAATTACAGAGGGATGCTCGGGTTACCCTAGGAGTGATCGGCCGTATTCTGTCTTGTTTCAGTAATATTTAATATATAAATATTGTTTCATATATCTGTCCTGTTTCAAGATATTGGTACTTGTTTCCAGAGATTGAGATTGATGATTGATTTTGGAGACTGATCGGAGGTAAGGGAAGTAGCCTACGTTGTCTACTAGTGACGAATGCTGCCTTAAAGTGCTGCTCGTAACATGTTTCATTTTGGGCCTCACGCTTGGTTCATTACTTTGGAAGGAAAGCATAACAATACGGACCCTGTAAAAAAAAAAGGGCATAACTACTTCATGGTCCATTGATAGAATGAGAAAATACATATCATGTATGTAATTGATGCTTTAATTATTTTTTATTTTTTTATGTATGTATGTTTTTACACAGCGTCCATGCTCCCCAGCCCCTGAACGCCTCATCGCCCCGGCCCCTGAACGCCTCATCCCGGCAGCTCCGGTCCGGCGATAACTTCCCCGGTCGTATTTACTCATTTCGTTCACGTGCGGCCAAGCATGGCTCCAGTGTTTGCGACAGCCGACAGCACTTTGAGGCAGCGCAGTCTCCGGAGCTAACCTAGCTCTTCCTTGAATGCTATGACTCGAGCAAAGACATAAGGTAACGCCAAACATGAAACATGTAACTGTGAAATAGGGGTAAAGGGCTGTGACGTTACTGCCGGGTACCCCAGGCTCCCACTGCACACCGCGCTGCCTGTGGCATCCGCAGTCGTCCATAACTTGATGTTAGCAGCCGGCTAACTTCACTTGTAGCTCAGCTAGCTAACGGTCGCTCCCCCAGGCTAAACATAAACATAACAGGTACCTCACAAATACAAGGATTTCACAATAGCGTCTTCCACAAATTGTCAGCTGTTTCCACGCAGGCAAATTAACTGTATTGCCTTTTCGTCGAGGGAGTGTCACTTTTGTTTTGGCGTGGAACATGCGGTGATGTGTGCTTGTTAGTATAACTAAGTAAGGAGGATATAACTGCTAGCTAAATGGGCAGATGAGCTAAGCTAACTTTAACTGTTGGGTCTCCTTTACTGCAGAACAAGTTGCTAATGTTGCATGTTTGTGACAGACGTGTTTGAGTCACACATGAACCCATTCAGTTGTAGCCCTCGGACCTTGTCATGTGGTGTTTGGTGTTCTGTACAACTCGTTTTTTGTCTGTGCCCTGCTCGCCACCGTGTTATCTTATCACATGTGTTTGCAGTGTTGGGAATGCAGCCACCTCTTCCACCTGACGCGGTCAGAGAGCTGGTGTGCTCCTGTCTGCACAGGGATCCAGTAGCTGCTGACCTGCGCTGCAGCCTGTTTGTGGCAGCTGCACAGAGCTACAAGAGGGACTCTCTGCTCAGACCCTTCCCACCTCGATACTTAAGTGGGGAAAATAAGGATTTTGAGGAGCTGGTGAGATTATGTTTTTTTATTATGGCTTTGCATCTTAGTTTCTGTGGGCATGGCCAGAATCTAGAATCACCAAGACAGGAATTTGTCATGGTGACATTAGTGGAGAAACTTGCAATTACTTGCGTACAAGAACAGCAGGGCCAAAGGGACAGAGGTAAGACGTACTGCGGACATGTGTGCTGACAGTGTTTTGTCCTCCAGTTGACAGATGTGAGCTCCTTGCCTGGTGTGAGAGAGTTGGTGAGGCTGAGACCGGGGGAGGGAGAGCATCATCTGGCTCTTGCACATTGGGTCCTTTCTTCAAAAAGCTTTGCTGTGAAGACGCTGCAGAAAGAGGAGGTAGATTACCGCACCTGTAATTAACCAGACCGCAGATTACACCCAGTCTCTTTTACCGACGACTGTTTGGTTTACACTTGTTGCTCTGCTCTCTTCCAGTATGCCAAACTTTGTAACCTGACAGAAAACGAAGGGATTTCTACGCCCGTCCCAGACTTCCTGTTTGAGCTGGAGTACTGTGACCAGATGAATGCCAGGTTTGAGAAGTTGCGGGCGGGCAGAGACCTCTTCTACGCTTTCCATGGGAGCCGCCTGGAGAACTTTCACTCAATCATTCACAATGGGCTGCACTGTCACCTCAACAAGGTCAGTGCAGCTTCACCTGCCCCGCGACAATAATAGGCCTTTTCATCCATTGTGGAAATATTGAAGTACTCACTCGTAGACCTTTATTATTTAATGTTCTCCCCGAAATATCATACAGATGTTTACTGTTGAGACTGTCCAGGAAATAGCCGAATCCACTTATTTCTGTGATGATTCAGGACTGTATGATAAGGACCTGAGTGGAAAAAGAGCAATTGTTTTTGACTGACTTGGAAAATGACCTCTAGTCAATCTGACTTTTTTTGTGGCGCTTGCAGACTTCGGTGTTTGGAGAGGGGACCTACCTCACCAGCGACCTCAGCATGGCTGTCCTGTACAGCCCCCACAGCAGCGGCTGGCGGGACAGTCTCCTGGGTCCGCTGCTAAGCTGTGTTGCCTTGTGCGAAGTCATTGATCACCCAGATGTTAAGTGCCAGGTGAAGAAGAAAGGTATGTTTGCTGTAACATACAGTGAAAAAACATGAATCCCGTAACGCTGATGTAACTGGCTGTACCTTTCGAAACCACCCACTAATTCCCTGAACTTATTTCAGACTCTGAAATCATCGACCGGAAGCGCTCAAGGGCAAAGAACAGCGAAGGAGGGGAAGTACCGCAGAAGTACTTTATCGTCACCAACAATCAGCTGGTGCGAGTCAAGTACCTGCTTGTGTACTCTCAGAGAAGGCACCTGTCCAGGTGAGGAATACCTGGGAGGGGTGGTGTTGGCACAAATCACCGGGAGCAAGATGTATAAACGATGCATACACACAAAATGTACATACGCCATTTTCCACGTGAATATTGGACTTCATAAAAAAGATTGTGCCGTGAGAATGTGTGTGTCTTCACGCTTCACAGCGTTCGCAGGGAGACTTTTATGAGTCGGTTGAGCGGAGTGTGATGTGGAGAAGTGGTGAGAAGTGGGAGACATTTTGCATGGAGCTGCTTTGATTTCTGACATGTTACATGTGGCTCGCAACACTGGATTTCAATATTTAAGTAATTCTCCAATACCGATATCCTATTTTAGCCTGGAATTAGCCTGATATTCAACGTACCGGTGCATCCCCAGTGTTTCCTATAGTCACCTTTTGGTGTTCGACATTTCGTATTTGAGGGTAATGTCTTTATAATGTTATCACTGGACGTGGTGTGTAGCCTCAAAATGACAAAGCAGTGTAAACAACTTGATTACAGTGGAAACATTTTACTTTTTAGCATGCATAGGCCTTTATCTCATGACTGCCAACATAAGGAATCCACAGTCACCACCTCTGTTTGCTTATTTGAAACCGTCACTCAGTGGCTAAAACATCTTTTTTTAAAGTAAAGAATTGTTTTGCTAGAAAGAGTGCCATAAGTGAGCTTTGGCCTTCTTTCTGTAACGAGGCTGTTTTTTTTTTTGTCTTGTTGCTCCAGACATTCCCGCGGCACCTCCTGGCTCGTCAGACACCACTTTGCTCTCATGATGAGCCTCTACCTGCTGCTGCTCATATTCATCGGTGCCTTTAACTCCACCACCTTCTTATCCTTTTGGAACAGACTATTCCGGTGACAGGACGGACGGCCGGGAGGTTTACCCACAGTGCCTTCCTGATCAGAGACGGACTGAAAACTTTGGAGAAGATTATGTTTTATGCACCTTAATCCAGTTTTCTCTCGACTATCAGTTTTCTTTTATTTGTACAGAGTAGTTATCATTACCGCTTTTCCAAGGTAACATATCTTTCCATATGGGGATCCTGTTGTGTGTTCATGTTTTTTTTTTTTTAAATGTGTTATCAGTCCGTTCTGAGCCAAAAGCGTTTTCAGAATGTTACGTCGTGTTTCAGCTGTAATTTGAATGGTTTGGTAAACATCCTGTTTTGTCCTGTTTAAGCTCTTTTTTCCCCTGTTTGTTCTTTCCGACCCAAGGGGGAAAGGTGCTGGGCATTTAAAAAAAACATTTACTTTGAATAATTGGACAGCTAGACTACTTGAGACGAGCCTTGAGGCTTCTGTTTTTTGGTAAAAATGTATGTTAGATACTCTTAAGGATTGCTGAGGCCGTGAAGACTGAGGATTTTACTACATTAACATACTGTACTGACACATCGCTGTCTGTCTGTCAGTCTGGGTCTGATGCTCGTCAGGCCGTGACGAGAAGCTTCCTCTTTACATGGTTAAATGAGTTTGGTTTTTTTAATGGTTTGACTTTTTATTACTCTGTTGTTTAAATCAGATATGAATTGGGAGTAACTTCATGGGATTGGGCGTAACGTTAGGTGTCTGATGAATGGGAGTTATATGAGCTGGGTGTCGTTTGTGCTTTACATTAATGGGATACTGAATAGATCTTAGGAAAGCCAGTGACAACCTCGTTCATAATAATACTTCACATGTGCTGTTGTGTCTTTATTACAGTACAGGGCTAATGCTGTACATCCTCATGAATGCAACACGGACTTTCAGATTTGTTACAAATTGTTGACATACTAATAAAACAATACTTTTGATTTGAGTTTGATTTAAATTGTTTCAAGGGTTCGAATGAAAATTTTTATTATTCTGAAAGCGACTTAAAGATTCCCGGATGGGTTGTAATGCGAGAGTCTCTCTAAGAGCTACCAGAATGCAAGATGCTTGTACAGTTTACTTTTAAATCATTAAGATTGTAGATTATCTCCATAACGTCATGCACTGCGCTCAGTTTGTGCAGAAATGCTGAGAATAAACATTTAGAAGCGGCTGGAGCAAAGTGACTGGAACGCTGCCAGAGCTGCTTCCCACTGCTGCATGAGAACCGACCGTCACTCCTTCACCGTAATCTCATGTACGTTTCCATTGTCCCTGGGTTTTGTTTACCTGGTTAACTTTAACATGAGGTGCATCAGACGGGGGCACATTTATTACAGCTGGCACCCTGACAGTCCTTTGTTATCCGTCGTTTTTATCAGTGAAAAAGCGAGACGGATATATGGGATTGATAACAGAGGCGGTCTGCTTTGGTGGCAGATCCTGTCGCCCTGATAGATACCTGATATGAGGTGCGTCCGCAGTGGGAAACACAAGAAATGTAAAAATGGAATGAAATTTGGATAAACTTTGCAAGCCAAACAGCATTGCCAGACTTAGAAGACACATTAATACATACAGCACTGGGTTTGGAAGCTGTGATACAAACAGGGAAGCTGTTTACCTTGAATGAGGATATTTACTGGTGCATATTGTAGCAAACTTTGAGTATTAATTAGTATTAATTACAAGTAATAATTAGTTAGCTATGTATTCAGCAATACAGGTGAATGCTTTCATTTATTCAGCCATAATTGTAATCACTGACAGCACAGATACTATTATTTCTCCTTATTGATCTGTGTGTTTGCACATGTGTCTGTTTTCTGATTTAACCCCAGATATTATTTAGATATGACAGCACTTCGGATGGCAGCGATGCTGCTGCTGGCAGGTGAGACGAACGTTCACCTCGGCCTTTGTTTTAGTGTAAAAACTGTAACTCGGTCTTGCGAAACACAGCACAGGTGTTTTTCCCCTGATAAACTATTTCTTTTCCAGAAAGGGCTCACATTTGAAGGACGGAGAACAAACTGCCCATTGTTGGTCGACTCTTTATTCCTGCTCTCTACCTGCCTCATTATTGCTGCCTCATAAACCGTCTGTTATTCAATAACCATCGACTGTCAGGGGGACCGCGCTGCGGAGGGGACACAGACGCTTCACAAGACGCCTCAGGGTGTGAAACATGCAAGCACAAATAGTGGGAGATTAATTTGTAGCTCTAATATCTATTATTCTATCTATTATTCTACCACATTGCTCTTCCTCCAGGCTGTTTCTCTTTTTGACATTCTACATTTTTCTACTTCAATACAGGTTTACTCCAAATAGTGCACGACCAGTTAAAGTCTCTCGGGTGTTTTTACAGTTTGCGGTCCAGTTAACCTGATATGATGATGGGAACTCCTCATTATACAAATGCAAATAAAAGTTTTCAAAGCAGGTTGATTCAGTGCGCTAGGCTATATATACTGGTCATATATGAAAGACACAATGCAGTTTATGAAAAGAAATTTTAATTCTCATGATTCAAAATACATTTAATTTGAATATTTTATATTCAAGTACCGAGTACACATTGCATACAGAAAATGTAATCGGTGGATAAATTATTTTCAAGTTTCACAGAAGGTTTAGAGATAGCTGCCGTTTCCCATTTTGCTACATTTGCTAGTAAAAAAAATTCACAAAATTCTTCCAGCGACGGATCACTTCAGTGCATTTGGGCAGGCTGGGACCAAACACACAAAATGACCTTCAGGATTACTCTGTAAAGGAAAGAATGAGACATGATTACTGTCGTTTGAATTGGCTGACTTTTGTATTTCACGCCAATAAAGCATATTGAATTGAAAAACTGAATTTAATGAGACAGTTCAAAACCTCAGATTGGAGCTTCTTGTATGTCAGGCAGTACATGTGCAAGAAACACAGGTTCTGCATTGGCTGTTGATGTAGCTCACTGGTGCTTTGTGTTTTCTCAGATGCCACCTACCTGCAGGTTCTGGTGGCAGACAGGATGATGAGGCAGGGACAGGTGATTGTGCACACACCGCCCGAAACGGTGCAGGCAGGAGGGATCAGAGGGAGCGCAGGTCTGAGAGCAGGATGGGGGCTTCAGCAGCAGACAGCTCTGACAGGAGGTGTGCTGGCAGGAGCCTTGGCACTCCTGCTTCTCCAGCGACACGGACCTGCAGAGAGAAATGAGGGTTTCTGTTCAAAGTGATGCAGTATAAAAGAGATGACAGGAAAAGGAAAGGAGGGGGGGGTGAGTTGTTTTACCTGGCAGAGCAGATTTCAGACGGGTTGGCCTGGCAGTACTCCCTGGTGCAGTCGGGCCGACAGTTCTCCGCATCCAGGGATTCGAGCACTGCACAGAAAAGTTCAAATCAAACATCCAATGAGAAACCAGAGGAAACAGGACTATGGGCATTTCAGACTTGTCTTTTCTACCTTATCCAGAGCCATAAAGAAACAATGAAAATGTCTTAATTTATTCTACTCTACAAACTACTACTGATAACTGTATCGATGAGAATGACAACTCTTCTCACCCGGGGCAGATAAGAGGTGTAATTATGGCTTAACTGTTAGGGAGAAACCTTTGAATCAAAGGAAGCCTTGACCACGCTATCGCTCTTCACAGTTCATAAACAAGATTTACCACATTCCCTTGACACTGTCTCATATCAGGGCTCACAAGATGAATTTCGGGCCCCGTATTATTGACTTTTTGTGATGCAGAATGCAGCATTTACTCGCTGCTGAATTTTCTATCAGTGATGTATCAGTGCACCAGGGAGGAGAAGAGCAAAAAGACGTTGTGGATACTTTCAAATAGCATTAAATGTAAAGTGAGAGATGAAAGAGCACTATCTAGCACTATTGTACTATTCAGTGATAAAAGGTCAACCCAGGGATTCAAGGCACATCATAGGATACTTCCTTGATAACCATGAAATTCTTCTCATATTCACTATAATACAGGGAAACAAAACATGATCTTGCCTGCTGTACAGATCCCTCTGCTCTCTGCATCTGGCGTGTCAGTGGAGGAGTCCTGGTGCTCACACACCAGCCCCTCGTCACACTTCCCCAGGTAGTCCCACGTCCCTCCGCAGGTCTCCCCGGCGACCCTGGCACAGGCCGGGCAGCAGCCGCAGACGCCTGTGGTGATGCCTCCTTTACACTGGAGC
>OMOV01020901.1:2833-13741 GCA_900312565.1 Beryx splendens
TTTTCAATTTCCTGCCCTACAACCTCCCGTCGTATCACAATAATATCCTATAGGAATATTATGGTGATACGACGGGAGGTTGTAGGGCAGGAAATTGAAAACATAATTAAATTAAAAATATTAAGCTCACTATAAATAGGCTATAGCGCCACAGACGCACTGTAAATCCGTATTATTATAGCGTTTTTTCGTTATTGTTAATAGAATAGAACAGAACAGAACAGAATAGAATAGAATAGAATTGAATAACATCAGTAATGTGTTTTAAACTCTAAGCAAAAAGAGTCGGTCTACCTGTTGATTGCTGTGACTGGAAATAAAGAGCGGGTTTAGGTAACATAGCCTATATCATTTTAGTCCCATGGAGAGTTTGGGTCACGCATCACCTCACGGTCAGTAATCGGCATCTGTCTACATCAATCTTTGATACCCACACATGGATTATTTATCCACGCCCAATGTTCATTCTGCTACAGGCTCATCGTGTTACCTGAGAGTCAGTACGGACCTGCAGTCTATAAGCAGCTCTTCACACCTCCACTGCTCAAGCCCAGTCCGGACATCAACATGACTGTGTTTCAAATGGTCGCAGCCTCACCTGAGTCGTTATCATCTTTGCTCGCATCGTCCTTGGTGTCCTCTGCCCAGGACAGCGAGATGGCGAGCAGGCAGAGGCAGAGCAAGTGTTTCCCCGGTATCTTCCACATGATGGGCGAGTCTGCTGGCGAGAGGTTCACAATCACTGTTCATGCATTCAGCAGCAGGTCTGTGGCAAATCAATCAATAAAGAAAGAAATCCCTACATATCCATCCTTACATGTGTCTGCTCCTGTGTGCGTCTGATCAGCTCCCTCAGGTCCCTTCAAAGCAATAAATAGGCGATTGCTTCGGACGATCCCGCTTATGATGTGAGCCTGCTGTGATGTTGGGAGGGGAGAGAGGTGTGTGTGTGTGTGGGTGGGTGGGTGTGAGTGTGGGTGTGTGGTCACGCTGCCAATTTATGCTCGTATGTTTCTCTTCCTTGGCTGATTAAGCCCTGTTATAAAATTGCAGTCCAAATATGACAGTAAAATAGAGCTTTTGAAACGCAAGTCCATACAATTTAATACGTTTCTGATTGTTTTAATCTTGGTTGTCCCATCATACCTTTACTTTACGCGATTTAAAAGGGAGACGCACAAATCATACATGTAGCCTAGGCTTAAAATTTAACTATAAATGTAAATGCCCTGAATTTAGTTTGAGGTAGGCTACGGGAGAACCTCGTGTCCAACCGTTTTAACTGTTAACCAGTTATCCAAATGATGAGCAATAGCCTGTTTTAATCTAATAAAGTGTCACTCGCCATAAGCAGTAGGCTACCACAGATCAGGCAAAAGCCTAAATAAAAGGAATCCTTCAAATTGTAATAAGTTATTCTCACAATCGTTCGCACTAATCCAGATATATTTACAGTGCAAACCCTTACAAAAAAGAACCATAGTGATCCTAAAATGCATTTTAGAATGATAGACTACAGAGACAAGTTATCACAGCAAAAGTATAGCCTAAGCCCTTTAGGGATGTAATAGGAATAGTAACAGTAGCCTACGATATGACCTCATCATACTCGCTTCTATCGCTCAATAAAAAATATCGTGTTCATTATCAGTATTACTGTGTTGGGTAATTAATGCCAACCATAACTGATAAATGGAGTTCATAATTACAGTTCTGTTGTAGTTGGCCAAGTCCAATCAACCAATTATCCAATTACCCAGCACCGTGCTCTGTCTGCTGCCTCAGAGCCAACATGTTGCACAAACACTCAATTTCACCATAGTGCAATTTATGACACATTATTGCTCCATTCCTAAACGTGACAATCTCAAAGTAGTGACCACCAGAGGGTGCCAGTTCTGTAATACCCACTTCAATTGTTCATTACATTAGTTTGAATTGCCTTGTTTATCGGCCTGCGTGCAGTCGGAAGCTTCTACAGTGCAAATGACACTGCGCAGAGCTGCTTGGGGAGAGCATGTGTCCATGCATGTGTCATAATTTGAAAAGCTCAGAACAGCCAAGAATAGCTAATCTCTACCATTTATTTGAATTAGTCTCTACTTTCTACTTTCAGCCAGATTTGCAATAGTTGACCGGCTTCTCTCATGTAGCTTCTATGTTTACAGTATGTGATATCTCAAATATACAAAGACCACAGGGAGCTCAATTTGGATAAACATTTCATCTAATGGCATTGACATTGGCACTTGACTTTCTCAACGTTTAATCTTTCTAAGGGCCCGGTTTAGAAGTTTTGGTTTATTCCAAATTAATATCATCAAACCTGTAGGAAGAACATGAATATGGCTTGGCATATTTAAGGTATAAGTCAGTTTGGTCATCCAGGACACTAACACAGCCTCAGAAGTGGACCCTCCCTGCGTCCTTTCATCATGGCTGGTGTTGTTTGAGGAGTTGTTGGAAATGACAGAGAAAGAGAAAAATGAGGCTGAAAGTTGCTTCAAAGACAGAGTCAGAGTCAGATCTGTCAGACGCCTCCAGCTCTGGACCACACAAAGTGCGACTGTGCTGTTTGATTTGTTTGAGGTTTGAGTATCAAAGCTGAACTCCGTTTTGGTGTGGGTTGGTTGATGACATGTTGATTACGAGTTTGTAACACAAAATTGATAGCAAAGTCAGAGGTCATGTTTCTTTATCTCTTGAGGAAATAAACCTGTGCAGACTGAAAAGGAGAGGAAAACACTATACACACGAAACATCGAACTTGGGACTGGAAGATCCCCTTTATTAATGTTGTTTTCACTGGAGGCCACAAAACATGTTTTCATAAAATGCCTTTATTGGTCAGCCATTGTTCTAAGTGACAGAGTTTAGTGATTTCAAAGGGCCTTGGTCCACTTGTTTTTGAAAATTCAACTTTGTTCAACCTCTCTGGCGAGGCTCCCCTCTATGGCAAACAGAGCGCGACTGTGCCTCTGTCTGACAACCTCCATACCTCCTCCAGCATCCATCATTATACGTCCAACAAGCAATGAGTGTGGACTGTGCTCGTTGACCTATGTGGCATTAACAAACTCAACTGAGTTCAACTCAACTCAACTCAAACTGCACCGCTGATTCATTCGCTAACCAGCTTGACTCCATCAAGGAGCTTTGTGACAGGCAGCAGAGCAAAGCAGCGGGCAGGGAGGATTAGCCTGCCACTGTTGTGTCAGGAACCCCAGAGACGGGCCGGAAGAAAAATCTGGATTCCTTGTTCACAACTTGCAAAAAGTTCTTCAAAGTGGATGTTGAATTCTCAAAAACAATCTCAGAAGAAAACACTTGAATCAAGCAGAGTCTAGTGTGAAGGGGTTTATTTAGTCAGTAATCCACCAACAGCAGTAAACCTGAGCAGGTCCCAGGACCAACAAGCATAAGCAATGCTCAAACTATGCCCCAACAAAAGCTAAACTTCTCTTGGGGCTTCGTCTTATATATTCTGTAGTGCACCTCCTGCTAGCTGAGCGACCGTCCTCTTTTTTTAATGTGTAACTTCTTTTTGGCACGGAGATAAAGGTGTCCGAAGTATCAGGCGGACCTGAGTCTAAAACCCCTGTGTCATGTTTTGGCCGGCTTGACACCCTTATCTCCAGGCACGCTCCCAAATGTCTGTTTTAAAAAAAAAAGGTTGCTAGTGAGATTTTGGCGTTGCTAATGAGATTTTGGCTGACACATTTCTATGCGCCCACCAAAACTAGTGATGTTTGGTAAACCCACTTTTATGCCTCCACCAGATTTAATGAGGGTTTGGCCGTCACACTTCATGCCCCAGCCTTTATCTGCAACAGGTGCACTCACTAACTACACTCATTGGTCATTGTTATCACATTTCTTGTCAGAACATCCTCACTAATTGGCGTCATCCTGTCATTGCAGCATTATAATTGGTATCAACATTTCCTCCACATTATATAATCATTCTGCTTGATGATGTAATCATTCTGCCTCAATGACTGCCTCTGCGAGACAGCAGGGGTTCATTAAGACCAAGGCAACACACCACAAGCTTCTTCTCAGCGTAAGCAGACCTTTTAAGACACAATAGTACCAATAGTTGTAAAATAATACTGCTTACAAAGTTTAAACAACAAACACTGCACATTACGCCACTTGTCAGCCTGAGGATTCATGGCTCTGTTTAAGGCTCATTAACTAGTTTCAGTGCAGCTGGATCACGGTAGACTGGATTAATGCACTACTCCTGACCCCCTACGCTTCCCGCCAAAGCTGCAATTCTATAACATTCGTCATATAGTGTTGTTTTTGAATGTAGATATTCAATGTATGTAGCTGTATAGTTCATTGTCTGTCACATGCCTTGCACCGTTCCTCTGTGATCTGTGTGACGTCCTTTTTTCTGTGTACCATGTGTGTCGGTATGTAGTGTGAAACTTGATAAGCCGTCGATGCGGTAGGTTATGTATCTGCACCATTACACCAAGATTCTGGTACATATTTTGAATGTGGTGAATAAAATGATCCTTTTTTTTGGAGATATGGGCACACTATGGTTAGAAACTGTTAATACAGTAACAGATTCAGTGTTTCAGTGTAAAAGCTTTAACAGAATCCCCCCCAGTGCATGCTGGGATAAGCTCCAGCTCCTTGTGTCCCTGGATAGCAATAAGCGGGTGTGAATGAATGAATGAATGAATGAATGAATGAATGCATGAAATTCACCCTCCAATTTGTTGTCATTGAAGCAGCTTCAGGTTTTTTCTCGAATTTCCCCAAGGGGATTAATAAAGTGATATCTTATCTTATCTTATCTTTAAATGATATTTTTAACCTTGAAAGTCTGACCAGTTGCATGTAGCTATTGTTTGAATAAATGATGGGAATATTGTGGTGAATTTTTTTTCATGTGGGTTTTTTGCTTTAAAGGGTTAGGGATGGTTGAGGGGTTGAGTTCCCTGCCTCTGGAGACACATATGTGCACGGGCCTGTCGGGTCCCACCACAGCTTCCTTTCTACTTTCCAACTGTCTGAGTAAATGACAAATATTAAAGGTGAGTGGACTGCGTACCGTTCTTTAAACTTAAACTTATCTAATGTCCCAATGCATCTAATCAATGTTTTAATTAGCAAATATTTCTATGTCAACATACTTGTCTTCACATAACACATGGGTGGCATTAATATGAATGCTGTATCTTAAAACATTAAGGAGTAACAGTAGTTTCAAATGAAGTTTTGGTATCAGCAGCTAAAGATGTTTGATATAGTCCAAAGTTATCAGCCATAACAAAATAGTTCTGTATGTTTTGACAACTTAACAATACATACTGAATCTTGTGTAATATTTCTCCTTCAACATCTCTGGCCTTACTCCGTATGAAAAACCCGGAAAGCACCTGCAGTTTGTCAAAGCATGAGGCCACAGTGTGCAGGCGAAGAGGAAAACAATAGGAAATACATCATCACTTTTTACCCTGCCAGGGAGTTGATGTCTTCATGCCGTGTGTCTGTCTGTCTGTGTGTCTGTGTGTTGTCTGCGTGTCAGCAGGACATCGCAGAATCTTTCCATAAAATCTGGCAGACAGACAAGTCTCAGGCCTATCTGTAGATTTTGGTGGAGACTCGGATCTGGGATTTCTGCCATTAAGACAATTATCCTTTATAACCACGAAACTAACAGAGCTAGAGACTTGATTCTAAATCCTAACGGGACGTTTGCAGGGTGAAGAATTCAGTTTAGATCAAAGTTTAAGTGTTAGGAATGCTGTTTTTGGATGAAGTTGGAAAATTGTTCCGTGCTGGTTTGTGTTCTCAGAGTGCTTTTTTTTATTATATATTTTTTTACATCTGTGCTACAAAATAAAGAAATAACTGTGTGAATGATTTGCATCAGAATGTGTGTGCTGTTCATTGTCCACAGTCCATAGTCATTTGACAGTTGTGTGACACATGATATCCCCATTGAGTTTGTACCTTCCAATTGGTTTTTTTTCCAGGCGGGGGGATTGCGAAATTGCTGAGCCCATGCAGAGCTGTAGCAGCAAGTACGGAGCGAGGATCAGGATGAAGGATGGCAGTCCACCTGATGGTGCTTCATCATTCTGAAGCAGACCTTTCCCATACACACTGATGAACACCTGGGGGCCACCTCTTTGGGTTTCTGGGAATTTAGCCCTTTTAACTTCACACCATACACCAGCAGCACGTTTTGGACTCCGGGCATTACATTCATAAAGCAGATACTAATTTGAGAACTCGTCACAACTGATAACAAACTTTATCATATATGCAAGTGCTTTAATGATCTTGTTTTCTTTTTGGCCCAGTTAAGAAACAAGAATATTTCCACTGATAGAACATTTCAGGAGAGGATTATTGATTTGATATTGTCTGTTCATTCACTGTTCGGTCAGATGCTGCAGTTCATCGTCAAATGACAACGTTGTGTGGGCTTCATAATCAAATCTTATTTGGACCCACAAGTGTCTAATTCTTCAGAACATTTAGTTCAAGTGAAATTATCAGCAATTTGGACTTTGAAAGGGCCAGATTTCGGACATTGACAATCATTGCAAATATAGATGATTGTTACAAGGGCCAATATTAAAGACAGAGGACTGGTCCAAGGTACGTCTCTTCCTGTACTAACCATGAATATATGTATTAATTGCTTTCATTCTACTGATACACATAAGAAAGAATATTTCACTGCCAAGGTATGTCGACCTTCCCAGTTGCAGTTGTAGAAGAGGATAATGTGCTCCAGGCAGCATGAATGCGATCTAACCTGAATGGGTCTGATGCTAAACATTCTCAACTGAGAAACTGCCATTCACTGTGGGAAAGCAAAATATTTTCCAACTGCATCTTTCTTATGATGAGATGATTACAAGTGTCCCTGCCCATTATCTGAGAATACTGTGATGTGTTCAAGGTTTACAGAAATGCCATTGGATGTGCTGAGAACAGAACATCAAGTTCCCAATTTCCTTTTCATTTGGGTTCAGTCGGTTTAGCTTTGGAAACCGTTATTACACTGCCACCTTCTGGTAAGGTCTGTGCTCAGGTTCAACACAGAACAATGTATGTTCCAAATCATCATTTTGGACCCCAACACTTCAGTTTAATAACACATTTTAATGTCATGTTCTAGATAGGATCAGTTTCTTCCTTCTTAAAACACAGAAGACATAAAGGCACCTCATGTGAATACAAGTTGCAGGATCTTTTGGAGTGTGCATGGTTGACACTATAAACGCCAAATGATGTTCATGAAACATGGCAACATCACTTTCCTCTAATATCCTGAGATGAACAGCTCTATTCCCACTCACACACTAAGGTGCACTCACAGACACAAACACACTCTCACACACATACACATACATACACACACACTATCCTTGTCAAAAGCAAGAGAAATAAAATCAAATGCTAAATCACATTCAGAATAAACAAATGCAGCAGGAATCTGCAAGGTGCTAAATTCGACAAAATTTCTTTCTTTGTCCATGATTCTCCGTGATTTTTCTCTCCATGAGTTTGTTTGGGCTGAGGCTTCGGTGTAGAATCAGGTTCTGCGAATTCTGCAATGTCTGTGGTTACTTATTTCCTCGTATTCTTTGAACTTAAGATGGGGCGGGTGAATCAGCGATGACCAGAGTGCTCCAGTAAGCTCCGTGACTTTTTACTGGTGCAGCAGCCTCACAACTGGAGAGGAAGACAAAATAAACAAAAAACATCATCAGCACCCAGCAGAGACCTTGAACTTTCAGCTTTCCGGGAGATGAGAAAAAACTGAATGACTTTCCCATTTACATGAATGTATTTTTAACTTTTTACAATGCGTAACATTTACTACATTCCAGGAATAACATCAGCTGTCAAATACAAGGCAGAACTAGAGATAAAACGCACTGAGATAGTGTCTCACATCAGTGATGACAAAGCCTTAGCTCAGTGATTCTCAACCTTTTTCATCACAGACCCCCATTTGATGAGATTTTGTGTCTTGGACCCAAACCTGAGAATATTTTTATTGTTAGATAAGATTTTGTCCAGAATCTCACAACTACAACAGTGAAACTATGACCAAAATAGTCATTCTTCTACATTCTCTAATGGTGTTAACTTATTGTAAATGAAATAATGCTGAAGTTAACAATTCATCAGTTTCCTATGGGGACCCCCAGAACCCCCTCAAGGACCCCTGGTAGTCCCCGGACCCCACGTTGAGAACCACTGACTTAGCTGTTGAATAAAGAGGGAGGACAGGAGGACTACTAATCAGATACTCTGCCTTGTTCCAGGGCTTGATTCCTGGTCAGCAACAGAGTGTCGCCTGCCTGCATCTTCCTCTTCGTTTCCATCTGTCTGTCTTTGTCCGTCTCCTTTCGCATCCGCGTCTCCTTCTGCGTGTGTGTTGGCGTGTGTGACTCTGTGTCCGTCCAACGTAGCTGACAGCTGACAGGGACTCTCACAGCTCTCCGGACTAAGGGACACGCCTCTGTGTAAGAAAACAGTGTCTGTACTGACATTGTCTATGTACATATACAGTATAGTGATTTTTCCCAACTGCGCAAAAACAGATCTTTACTTGACTTGTTTCTCCAGGAGGCCGATGTGGCGCTCCCTCTCCTCCAGAGTCGTCTTCAGAGTGTCGATTTCTCTCTGCTTCTCCAGCAGTTCCCTCTGGAGACGGTGGTTAGTCTCCTCCAGAGTCTCGCAGAAAGCCTGCGCACAACACAGCAGCGAGTCAACAAAGCCACGCTTATTCTCAACACACAACAGTCTGTACTGACAGAGGGGAAGAGGGAGAGATTCAGCTCAAGGTTCCAGGAATATGCTTTCATAAGTGAAGAAACTGATTAGTTAAAGCTTGCACCATTAGGTTTGACTTTTCATATTTTGGTCATTGTGTAGACACGCTTGTCCATTGGAACTATACTGTAGGTTACATTTATGACAATTGATTTAAAGTGTGAACAGGGGGTTGTTACAGCAGGTGAGCTCATCACTATACATATAGCAATATGGAGAAAGATCTCACCCTGCTCTCCACCAGACTGTCGAATGGGCTTGGTGGGTCGTCCAGACACAGGAACTGTCTGACCGCTTCACTGAGGAGGAGGAAACAGATTCAAGGGCAAAATCAAAAAAGGTCTCAGTGCGATCTCTGACTAACTTCTGAAAAAGTCACAGACTTTTGGCCACAGCGTAACAAACTATGGTACTCATACACACACACGGACAAACGCACTGTGTACCTGCCGATGATGTCTTTGTGTGCTAACAGGTTCTGCAGAAAGGTCTGCAACCCGATCTGCCGCTCCTCTAGAAACTCCATGTCATAGTTGTCCTTGAACCAGCGCTTGGGAGGCAGAGCGAGACGAAACCTGGGGAACAGCTCCTTCAGCTGCAGCCATGAAAACAGCGTACAAGGGGAGACAACAGAACTATGACAACAGATATCTCCTTCATCAAGGGAGAGTTAAAACTGTTACAGGTTCATGACCTAACGAACAATCAAGCAAAGACATGTCATGTACTACACTAAATATAATTGTCTGGAGGCAGCAGACTGGCGTAGCTCTGCTACAGTGCCCCTGAGCAAGACAGTGAATCCCGACCAGCTCCAGGGGTGCAGAGCAAGCAAAAAGAGAATTTCCCCTTCTGGGATCAATAGAGGAGAAAAAGTCAATCCAACAGCAGGACGGTAAAAGAGAAAACCTCCCGACTCCTCTGTGTGCCATGACATTTATTTGTGATGGATTACAACCTCTTCCTTGTCCAGCCCAAGGCTGCTTGGGGAAGTGCATGGCGTGTGTTTTTCACACCCTGATGAAAGCAATATTGCTGAAACGTCACAGATGAATAAGCACAGAGGCTCATGATGGGCTGCTCACCTTGTCGTTGAGCCTGGAGAAGTCGGCGTACCTTCTGAAGATCACCCAGCTGTCTCCGTGACTCCCCGTCACCAGGATCTTATAAACCTGCAGACACAAACACACACATCACACCTGACCTACGATGCCACAGTGCATTTGTGCAGCTTATCGATTTGCTGTACTGACTGAACATCGTCTTGAGTAAAAGTGTTAGTGTGCATATTTATTACACACATGTTCTGTGGCCAGCAGTCATTATCCTGCGAGGAGAATGGGGAATCTTATCGGCAGCTGCTGCAAACTGAGTGACCCTTGTTACACTCACGTCCTTGTGACTGTGACTGATTCTGTGCACTCAGCACACACTCACACACACTAGTTCAGCTTTATAAAAGGAAGCCATATGATGTCAGTATGACACACATTATCACACACAGCCCATTAGTCTGTCTCTGTAAATAACATGTATCCATTCTTCACCAATGCTAGAGTCTGCTTGATGAAAACATCTGTAAAAGATTTCATAAAAACACAATATATTACTGAATATTACTGAGCTTCTCTGTATGCCCTGATGAAGACTGTATAGTTGAAACGCGTCGGTGTATCCCATACATTAAAGGCTTGTGTGCATTGGACTATTTTTTTGGAGGATCAGCTGTCCAGCCACAAGTGATGAGCTGCATTCCCTTCTCTGTCTGACATTACTGAAGTCTGTCCCGAAAAATTGCACAAAAATGTGAAATGTTGACTAAAATCACCGATCCAAGTTCAGTCCTTTTCTTCCAGTGATTCGATTACTTAACAGAAAATCCAGCTTTAAAAATCTGGCAGACATGTTTAAATCCCTACCGTGAACTTTGCCCTCTCCTCCATGACCTCATGGCCCAGCAGCGTCGGGGTGGCGGGCCTCTCCACCCAGCTGTCCCCTCCGCTCCCATCCTCCAGGAGCGATGATGACCCCTCCGCTCCGTCTCCTCTGGGTCTCCTCTGTCACGCCTCCGGCGTGGAGCGCCCA
>OMOV01020991.1:4645-19579 GCA_900312565.1 Beryx splendens
CTTCCGAGCAGGTTGGCCTCGCGTGGGAGAGACAGGGCGATGGCCCGCCGTGGTCACCATGGTGACAGCTGCCAGTGCTTGTCAGGGTGATGATTGCCAGTTGGTTAGTGTTGCAAGTGTCTGTGTTCTGTCGCTGTTTACCAAAGAAATATGTTAATTTTAGAACTTAATTTAGAGTTGTGTTTGATTTCACATTCTGTTCTATTCTTTAGTTTAATTAGTATTCTTGAAGTCTGCTTGAGTTGTGGTGTCTGCTTGATTTGGCTTGTTAAGTTCACAGCATTCCAGCAAATAGCTTTTATCTCCAGCTAATTGACAAATGCCTCTTAGGAATCCAGTATATACTAGCCTTCCATACGACTTCACTAATTAATGGCATATCCTGCTTTGTCGTCCCCAATCATTTCTCCTCTTCTACAGATGTTATGTCTGGCAGTCCTCTGACAGTAAAAATAGAGGGATGAGATTTAGAAGAAACAGATGACTGAGGGTTTAAAGTGTTGTTTAGGCTTCAGACTGGTTCTCTGAATACCCTCTCTGTGGAGCTTTGGAACAAGAGGGATGTGAAGAGTGATAGGAAAAAGACTCCAGAGAAAGAAGGAGGAGGTCAGTGCCCAAAGAAGTGTATGGTCAAGGGATTCTGTTAAAAGTGTATGAAACACAAAGGGAAGTGTCTGTTCTTCCATTAAGGAAATGCGGCTCTATAGTCTGGACCAGTGGGATGTTGCTGTTGGCCTCTGGAAGTGACCAAGACAAGTTGGCCTTGCCATGGCTGGTGTGCACACATTTACAGGCTGCAGATTAGTTTAACATCTGGCCATGGGCTGGGGAGTAAAAGGGACCTGAAAGAGAGGGAGAGAAGAATAAAATAAGTGCGGAGGAGGGAATGGAAGAGATGGAGGAATAGATGAGGGAATAGAGAGGAGGAGAAGAAAAAGTGAGAGATGATCAACAGAGGAAGGGAGGAGGAAGAGAATAAAGAGGGCGAGGAGAGAAAGAAGGAAAAAGCGGGATAGGTTTTGGCCTGCTGATGTCTCCAGCAGGAGGAAATGCTTAGCACATTTTCCGGCTCTGTGCGCGCGGGGGTTATTTTTAGCTCTGAAAGGGCCGATCAAACGTGCTACATAAATCCCCAAAGCAGACAAGGTAAGGGAAAAGGCTGCACATTTTATCGCTTGCAGCAGGGACCCGACCAATATGGTGACCAGGCGCAACAATGCAACACATAGTTTGACCGGACGGGATGTTATTCTATAGAAGCTATTAACGACCGTGCATTTTAAAGTCCCTCAGCAATCTGCTCGGAGGAAGTCTGCAGTGTTTTTACAGACCCCTAAGAGAAGGAACAGGAAAGACTGGGCTTTGTGACCCCTCCTCCCACTCACAGACTATGCGTAATCACTCACTGGCATAGAAATGACTTGTAGACACACTTAGACACACTTTCCCATTGGGATGAAACGTTATCTTAGGCTGTAAACATTCAGATACTTGGACTGTCTGCGGGTTACTGATTGTTCCAAGTAAACAGCATATCCCGACTAAGGCCTTATAGGCTCATATTCAGAATATTAATGTGCATGTAAATGCTCTCACTGCATGTCCAACTGTCTGTTTGTTTTACTGTCTGTCTGTTTGACTTTCTGTCCACCTGTCTCTCTCCAGGGCTCCAACATCACAGACACGTGCACGGAGATGCTCATGCAGGGCGTCCTGCTGAAGATTTCAGCCGGGAACATACAGGAGAGGATTTTCTTCCTGTTCGACAAGCTGCTGGTCTACTGCAAGAAGAAAAACAGGTGTTTACACCGTTTGACTTCTATTCATTAGTCTACAGATAAAAATCCACAAAGCAGAAGAAGGCATTCAATTCTCATTAAGTGTGTATTTATTAAAGAGACAAAATAAAAAGCTTGTTTACATCCATTTCTAATCTCTAGAGTGTGTATTTATTTAAGAGACAGAATACAAAGCTTGTTTGCATCCATTTCTAATCTCCCTCTATACTTGTACAGAACATTTAGAGCATGAGCTCAATAAATAATTCAGTGCAGCAGTTCCTTTACTTTTTTTTAAGGAAAGTGAGCTATGCACTCCTGGAAGTATTTTGGTTGCTGTGAGAGTAAAATGGAAAGTTATGTAGCCGGGGAGACTCAGGAGACAAAGATGTGGTGGGATTTGAACCTGGGGAAGCAGGGACATGCAGTTATCCTAGGTGGAGATCTTAATCCATTTACCTTTACACTATATTTATCTTCAACATAATTTTGTGGTATATTCAAACCAAATAGCAGGACATTTAATATGATCCGAGCAAGTTCAGTCAGGAACCTTTTGCTGGTAGCCGGCCATTGATCTGCCTCAGCTTGGTCTTCACTTTCTTCACCAGTCACACACACACTCCAGTCTGTATAAACTTGTTTCTATTTAAGCAGGTCTGTGCTGCTCACACTGTGCTACTGATGCAGTTGCCGGCAATGCCGCTACCTGCATGTGTGTGCATCTGGCAGTTTGTGTTTACCCGCCGCCACCCCAGCTGCTGCCACCTGCTTGGGTCTGCTTTTATGTACTGTATGGGGGGTGTAGAGTGCACAGGTAGTGCATAAAAGCAGATCCATTCATTGTCTAAAGCAACAAAATATATTGCCATGACATTATAAACAGAATATGAGAGTTATCCTCACTTAATTTGGGGTATTAGTGCTAGTTGGGCCTCAGACAATACAGAACATAACATAGTCATAGTACATATGATCAAACATCTCATGAGTGTGATTAGTCTCACATGACTTAATGTTATGTGAGACAAACTGAACTGTGAGTGAGACTAATCATATGTAATGAAAGTGATTGAACTCTAATCGTGACGACGGCGAAGACAGCTTTGTGGGTTAATCGTTGTGGGTTTCTTCTCTCGATTCAAGGCGTTTAAAAAACAGCAAGGCCGCCACCGAGGGTCCTCGCTACCTGTTCAGAGGGAGAATCAACACCGAGGTGATGGAAGTGGAAAACGTGGACGATGGCACGGGTGAGCGATCCTGTAAACACATACCAAGTTTATTGTGGATTACAAAATAGCTCCATAGGTACTGTATATTCTCTCTCTCTCTCTCTCTCTCTCTGTCTCTCTCTCTCTCTCTCCTTATCTTTTATTCTAGCACCAGTGAAGTGTTTCTCTATCTTGGCAGCAGGAGTTTAAAAATATGCCATAATGTCCCACTTAGGCAGACTGACAATATAGACCTTGGCCCGAGTTGGTGGACAACTGTATACTTTTATACTTGGAGGCCTGATGGAAAAAAAAGATTTACCTATAAACATTTTTTTAGCCATCTATAGTTACATATCCTTGGGACAGCGCTGCCTGGTACTTGGTGAACTCAAGCGCTTGTGTCTCTTGGCCTCACGTAGCCAATGATTATCATTTATATTTGTGGAAGCCATCATTTCCTCTCCAGTGGACTTAGATGGGCAGTAATATTGGGTGTTTTTGGTGAGAGATGGATGGGTTTGGGTCAGCAGAGGGAGAGGGAGGATAAACACACGAGGCAGGCGGCGGTGCAGTAACTCGTGGGTGTCCTGCGCCACAGGCTGGAGATCTCAATCTGAAGTCCAGAGCGACGGGAGTTTTTCAGCTCGGATTCCAACGTAATGAAAGCGCTGCGATTTTTTTCCCGGGCGCACTCTCTCTCTGTCTGAGGTCGAAAAATGGCTGAAAGGCATACCGTGTAGAGGGCAGCATGCTGTAGATACTTTTAGATCTGATTGCAATTGATAATTTTTGTTTGCTTTTTGATACACCCTAAGAGGGAAAAATCAGAGGTCAAGCTGGGAGACTTTTGAAGCGTTTTTAAGAAGTAGAAATAGTGAGCAGATACAGAGAATATTTAACTTAACTCACTGTCAGAAGTGTATTTTCATTCTTGGGATGTTTTGATGTTCTTAACATCTATATTTGAGTCTAGGTGGGGGATCAATAGTTGCCGTCGGCGCTGGGGGGAGGATTTTGACGGCTCAGTAGTAAATAACGCTGATGGATGCCTCTCTCTCTGCATGTGTGTCCACTCGTTTATCTCATTAAAGCAGAGGAGCGATAATCAATGGGGCGCTCGATGGAGAGGCTACGAGAGCCAGCGCTGCAGCTCTGCTAGGCTCCTGATGGCAGTGCTGCTGGGAAAAAATGAGTCTAGGGTGTGAACGTGCACTAAGATGGAGCACATTACTCTCAATAGGTTTATAATGGACGTTGTTTATTGAAATCAAGACAGCACTGTATGAGAAATTCTGTGGGAATTTTAAAGCATTTGAAATGTGTTGTCCATGCTTTCTGGCAACTCCAGACTCTCCTGTGGTTATTCCCTCTTTTGGCTGTTCTTTATCCCAGTGATTCTCAACTTTTTTCATATCGAGAACCCCTAATTTAGTACACATTAGGGCCACAGAACCCCCATTTGATGAGATTTTTCCAATAATATTATTGTTGTATATGGTTTTGTCCAGAATTCCATGGCTATTTGTATTGGGGTAGAGACATAACGGTGAAACTATGATCAAAAGAGTTCTTCTACATTCTCTAACTTCTTATGAAATAATCAAAACGTTTAGCAATTCATCTCTCATTTGCTGGGGACCCCCTGGAACCCCCTCAAGGACACCTGGTGGTCCGTGGACCCCAGGTTGAGAACCACTGCTCTTTCCTATTCTGTATGACCCATAGCGTTGCTATCACAGCAGTGATTCAGTTGTTTTCTCTGAAGCAAGTCATTGGAGAACTGCTGCATGTTAGCACTGCGTTTTATGTGGTAACGCTCGTTTACTCTGAACTCGGCGTCCTAACAACTGTGTTTACAATGTCATCATTGGTGCAACCACTGATGGATGGCCCTTCCCTTCAAACATGCAAAAGCACTCCAAGCTTAGCTGAGTCAAACTAGTGGATTTGTGTTGGTCCACCCCTTGTGAGGACAGAGGACTTTATAACAGAAGTGGAGTCAAGATTGTGCTTGTGTGCTCTCCTCCTGTTTTGCAGCTGACTACCATAGCAGCGGGAACATAGTGAACAACGGCTGGAAGATCCACAACACGGCCAAGAACAAGTGGTTCGTCTGCATGGCCAAGACCCCAGAGGAGAAGCAGGAGTGGCTGGAGGCCATTTTGAAAGAGAGGGAGCGGAGGAAAAGTAAGAAGGCGGTTTGGTGTCTTAGTGTCAGGGTGGGAGTCAATTCACTCTCATTTCAGCCAGTTTAGGAAGCTGATTTCTTTTTTTTTCAAAAGATTATTTGTTTGGCATCTTTCGCCTTTATTAGATAGGACAGTAGATAGACAGGAAAAGTAGGGAGAGAGAGGGGATGACATGCGGCAAAGGGCCACGGGTCGGAATTGAACCCGGGCCGGCCGCGGGAAGGACTAAGCCTTTGTGGTACGCACTCTACCAGGTGAGACACCTCAGGAACTCACATCAGGAAGCTGATTTCTTGACTGAAAAACATTTTTTTCACATATCTTAAATGAAATATGATTATATGTATGATGAATGTATGTATGTGTAGCCTACTGACCCATGAATGATTTTGAAATTATTGAAAGTGAATAAATTCCAACCCTGGTTAGTATGCAGCTTGTGTGTTTAAGAGTGATAGAAAAAGAGTGCAAGTCAGAGATAAAGTGTGTGTGTGTGTGTGTGCGTGTGTGTGTGTGTGTGTGTGTGCTGAAGTGATGTGATTTTTAAGGTGTTAAAACAGATTAGCAGGCTGACTAATTGCATCAGCACTGCAGTCTATTTTTCCTGCAAGGCGGTAATGCATATATAATGTATAGTGTATGGACTGTAAGATACGGAGTTAGGATAACAGATTGTTTATATGTCGGCCATTTTGAAATAGTGTGTACATGATCAATTTAATTCATTAACCCTGCCTAAAACCATTAGCACAGACTGTGACTGCCACTGCTAATTAGCTTGTGAAAGTAAGAGACATTAACCTTCTGCACTCTAGGCTAGGAGCTGAGTGCAAAGATTAAATGTTGTGATATTGACAGGCTTTATGATACCAACCCTCCTTCCCTCCCTCACCCTATAGGCCTGAGGCTGGGCATGGAGCAGGACACGTGGGTGATGGTGTCAGAGAAGGGCGAGAAGCTCTACCACCTCATGACCAAGGGACACCTCATTAAGGACCGGAAACGCAAGCTCACCACCTTCCCCAAGTGCTTCCTGGGAAGGTAGGTGCTCGTGCCGACTCAGACTGGGTGCCGCTGAGCGTTCACAGGTTGTCATATCCTGTGTGTCGAGTCAGTGTGAGCTCTGTAAGTGTGAGGCAGTGAGTGAGCGATGAACTGGATGACTGTTCCATGGGCGTCTTAATTGGTGAGATGAACCAGAATGAATATCTAATCCTCTGTATAGATGGATAGAGTGGATTATTTTCAGGTTTCAGGTTTCAGGATTTCTCGGTCTTTGTCTTCGCTTGTTCGCATGTGATGTACAGTACAGTATACGTAAGCTCCCGTTGACTGAATAATAGCACCTATATGCCTAATACCTTCAGAGCGGATTACACAGAACACGTTTGTATTCAAGATCAGTCTCTCTGTTCCCTCTTTCATTTCTAAATTGGCAGGGATTTCTAAAGACAGCTGGGGACAGGGGAGCTTCAGCGCTCTCTGTTCAGGAGACTGCGTGTTATGTATATCTGCCGTCTCAGTCATGGGAAAATCAAATCCAGCCGGATTTGCCCATGAATCTTATTTAAGGATTATTGGTGCGGTGTCTAGGGACGGCTCGGCCATTGAAGGCCAGTCATGAATCACAGGGAGATATCCGTCTGCAGCCCCGCTGACCGCTCGCTTTCTCCCTCACCATGTTGGATTACAGTAAGCCCTTCGCTGAGGAATCCATGAGGTAACTACCGTAGAGGGGCCATTACGCTAGAGGGCAGCTGTGCATGTGTGTGTGTGTGTGTGTGTGTGAAATCAAATGAGTGTGGGTATGTGTGGTTTTGTGTGTGTGCTCCTACACTACCAGTCAAAAGTTTGGACACACCTGATTGAATGTGTGTTTTTCATTATGTTAAAGCCGTTTTGATCTAAAGGCTTCTGCTTAAATGCTTGAAATTTGTTTCTTAGACAAATAGTGAAGTTGATGCCTATGTATGAATTTCTTTCCAAAGCCTTTGCCTTTCCATCAAGGCAAAGGGCAGCTACTTCAATGAATGTAAAATATAAGAGTGTTTTGCTATGTTTAACACCTTTTTGGTCACTGCATAATTCCATTTGTGTTATTTCATAGTTTTGTTGTCTTTACTATTAAAGATATGCGTGTGTCCAACTTTTGACTGGTAGTGTATGTCATTGTGTGCTTGTGTTTACACAGCTACAGTAGTTCACTTTTAATGAGTCTAAACATGTCTATATATTCTGCCTTTGCTGATAGGTAAGAATTTGTAATGCTTGCTGTCCCTCAAATCTTATTTTTCAGCAATTTTAAATTATGTATGAGTGTTTTACCTCCTTCTCTGAATGTAGTCAGTGCTTCTGCTTTCCGTATGTTGCTTTCATCACTAAGACATAGATGTCTTTCGTATGTATAAGTATATTTTACCCCAGGGTACACCAGCTTGCCAAGTTTTCACAAAAGTGAAGCGGTAAAAAAGTTAGGCTGAAGCTGGTTTATCTTGCCCAGGCTCTAATCCTGTAATGGGAAACACGGCTTGCATTCAGCTCTGCTGCTCTAGCCGTCTATTTCAAAATCGGATAATTGGAGGGCATGGACTGCTAACTCCAATCATCGACATACGTGAGTTCCTGTCTCTCCGTCGTATTACCGACCAGAACCACCTGATCCTCAAACTGCCCACCGCTATATAATGTACTGTTTTTTTTTATTAAGCCAGAAAGCACTTTACAGTAAATCTTTATGGGATATCCCACCTCTTGCTCTCCAAAGCCGGGAGGGAGCAGAAACCTCTAACCTCAATTCTTCTGTGTATCCCTCACATTGAACAAGAGCTGAGTGCACAATCTTTTGTTCTACGTCCACTAACTATAGTCTGCTTTCCACATTACAGACCTATGGCTGGTTGTGAGAATGAGAGTATGACACCATCTTGTGAACATGGCTGGATCAGAGTCATAAAATCTACTTTCAGATGGTTTTAGCTGTGGAGTTCTGCCTGTTTGGGACTGCAGATTGTATTTGACAGCCAACATCCTATTTTATAGAGTGATGACACTGTGTAACGCATATAGTTTAAAGAGAGTTAGGAATAATATCAGATAGTTTCACAAGACAGCCTTGGTCGGATGTTATTTCCACTGTAGTTTTCTCTTGACTCTCGAAAAGCCTCAACAAGTTTGTCTTGAAAACGCCCCACTTTATTTCGGAATGACCCGTGTTTTCCATTTGTTTTAAAATTTTTACAGAGATGTTTTGACTGGTAATAATCGCGCTCAAATCACTGCAGCTTCAACAGTCATTTCAACATCCCTGTTATTTTTAAAAGCGTGGAGAGAAAAAAGCAACCAGAAAGTCCAATTGGACATAGTTGTGGCCAAGTTACATGGCATGGTGGTTTGGAATGGGGAGTAACTTTCTCCTTTGGTCCATGCAGACAATACCAGATCCCTCGTGGTCTGGAGGAGGAATGGATCTGTCAGCTAAAAAGATTAAAGGGATCAAACCTTGGTCATAAGTGGGTGCCTGGTTGGCTTTAGGAGATCTTATGGTGAGCAAGCAGCTTAAGGTAGCTACAACCTTTCAGAAGCCCTATGAAAGCCTATCCGTCTTCGTAACAACTTGGCTAACACCTGGATGACCACTTGTGGATGAAAAGACATGCATAGCCCCTCAGTACTGCCCTTGTCTGAGATAATTTTAGAGATGATCATCTGTAGGCGTGATTGGAGAATTGGAACCAGCATGGTATGTCTCCTGATGAAAGCCACATTGCCTATGGCTCAGACGCAGCCCACTCCCTCCATTGTGAAATGCTTTTTCCTTTATTCTCTCTGCATGCCTCTCCTTTCTCGTTTTGATTCCTCGAGGCCCAGAGCTATTTCTGGGTCTTGAACTCCGCCCCTTTAAGCGGTAGAACCTTATTTGTGGTTTGGTCGCTGCGACAGTATAATCTATCAGGGAAAATGCCTGTGGCAGACACCTCCATCCGGCTGTTATCAGCCCATCCTTAACCTGGAATACAGACTGAAAAGGGGTTATATCTTTTACATATATGACAGACAGTGTTGTTGGTCTATTGTGTTAGGTGTTGGTGAAAGGTCTTTTTTAATAGGTTAACAAAAAGGTTACACATCCTTTGAGGAATGCCCACCACCTCTGTCATCCTCTACTGTCCTCCTTGACATGACCTGGATCACCTTTTGCTGTAGTGCAAACCGATCCTGCACAATGTTGTATATTGTAAAAGAAGGTAACAATGCTGTGAGCCATCGCTCTGTCAACATGAACAGATCAAATATACTAAATCCTGAAAGAAAACTCTGCTGGTTGTCAGATAGTAGGGTTTGTATTTACATGTGAGTCGAACAGCTTGAAACTGTTCATTACCCAAGTGACCCTTATCTGCCTAAGGCCATGAGAACTATGTAGTCAAAACGTTCAGGGTGTTGTTTTTTCTCTCCATGACTAAGGTGCAGGGCTTGACAAATTGACATTGTTATCGACCCGTGTTTTTCCGCTGTGGTCTGTCGCAGAGAGAAAGGACGTCAAGGATGACAGGCATAGGCTGAAAGATGTGGGGTGTGTGTGTGTGTGTTGGGTGTCAGGGGGCGGATGGGTGGTGTACTTGGTCAGTTGTTTCTCCAAAAAACTTTTCTAACCCCTGACGGCCCTCCTGATGGCTCCACAGTAACACCCGACCGCCTCCATCATGAGCTGGAAGGGCAGACCACAGAATTCCACTGGTGCTGCCGGCCATGTTTGTTTGGCTTCTGTGGGGAGACAGGACATCAAGGATGTAATCAGATAGCAGGCTACTGCTGCTCTCCCTGTTCTCTCCATTCGGTCCTCTCTCTCTCTCTATCCTTCTCTCTCTTTTGTTCTCTATCGCTCTCTCTATCTCTCCCTCTCTCTGAATCACCGAATTACAGAGAATTATCCCATTTAGCCCATTTGGGTCGGTGGAAGATTGGATGCCGTGTTTGTTATTCCAACGGTTGTGTTTGTTTCCTCCTCCCAGTTGTAAATGATACACAGCGAAAATTATCTCACGTTTTCAACTGAGAGACGTTAAATACTCTTGGATTTGATGGTGTTCATATTGTGTGTCTAAAATAAATAAAGTTAAAGTTAGAACAAGACAAAACAGATGAACTAAGCCCTGCTGGTTGTTTTAACAAACAGATGTGGCCCCCAACAGTAAATAAATCATGTCGCTTTGCCAAGACAGTGTTTGTTGCCATAGTCACATCAGTTTAGAGTAAATGTTATCCGTAGTAAGTCATGAAGGCTCTCTGGAATGGTGGTACTGGTCTGCCTGTATTTCCAGATTATCAAGGAGAAATACACTCCTTTCTCCATCAGTCTGTTGGCTTTATGTTCTTGTAGCATTGCATTGATAGCAACTCAGCCTTTTGAAGATGAAGTAGAGGCTTTATGATTTTTCACTGAGTTTTAGTTGGGTCTACTGTGTGTTTGTTGTTTTATGTTTGAGTGAGTGAGTGCTACTATATCAGTGCTGTTCTGTGTGTCCCCAGTGAGTTTGTGTCTTGGCTGATGGACATCGGTGAGACAGGCAACCCAGAGGAAGGGGTTCACCTGGGACAAGCTCTGCTGGAGAATGGCATCATCCACCATGGTAGGTCTCCTTCTGCCCCCCCGCCCCTGCCCCCCTACAGTCTACAGAGGATGCAAAACGGCCTGGCCTAACTGCTAGCTAAGTCAAGTCAAGGCTTTATGAAGTCAAATAAAGTCAAGACTTTATTGTCCCACAAGGGGAAATTTGGTTGCAGCAGACAACAACACAACCGACACATTAGAAAATCAATAAAAACACAATAAAGAAACAAGTAAGAGACAATAGAAAGTAAGACAGACAGTGGGGCAAAAACCTGAGAAAAATGCAAATAAGATTAATAACCAAAATAGTAGCCATGGCTAGTAAATAAATAATTGGGAATAGCTGTGCAAAACTGCAGTGCGGCAAACATCATGTGTGCAAATTCAGTACATCAATAACTGTGCAATTGAAAGAAACTGTTTTTGTCCTATGGGGCATGACACTCTATACCGTCGGTGTAGAGTGTGACGTGTTGATGTCGACTAAATGCTCCTCATTCAGCTAGTTAAGAGTTTCAAAACAATAACTTCACTCCCCGGCTGGAACCTGCAAAGTAGCTGCAGCTGTCTTACTTATGTCTTAGCAGGTGTCCCTTTTAAACACTCCCTTGACATGTTGTTTAGGTAAGGGATTATAAATATTAATCTCTTCTTGCCCTAATGTTTGTGCAAGATTGGTTCAATGGCTGCTCTGTGGCTTTGGATAAGAAGTGTGCAATGCGTTTAGTGCATGAGGCTTAAGCTGGTTAATGCATCGCATTCACAGTAAATGGTGCGTACTGCTCTGTATGTATTTTTCCTGAAAAGACTGGGGCTCCCGGCCAACTTGTATCTTAAATCACTCGGGGGTGCTTTATTGCTTCCTAACAGAGTGAAATGAGATTGGGCTTTGGAGCTCTTTCTGACAGAGAGGAATAACTCCTGTGAGCTTTCACAGTGCAGTTAGAAGTCCCCATGTGAAAAGCTACAGAATAACTTTTCATAAAAACCTTTAATGGAACCTACACGGCTGCAGCCAAAGATGCAGAGCCAACTGTTTCCTATTAGGAGGGTCTTCAACAAAGCCCCCTAAAGCAAGCGGAGCGGGGAGCTTTGAGCAGCTGTGTTATCTGTGACCACTCAGTATCAGTGTGGAGTCTCTTCCACTTGCCTGGAAAGCTTGTTCCGGCATACAGCCCGGCCGGGCTGGAATACGTCTTTAAACCTCTTATACTTTCAAATTTTAAGCAGGTTGAATAATGCTCCATTTAAGGGTTTGGAACTGTTCACTTGTTTCTTCTTTCATTAAGCATCCTTATGTTATGAACTGTGTTTTTAGTCACAGACAAGCACCAGTTCAAACCGGAGCCTGTGTTGTACCGCTTTCGCTACGACGATGGGACCTACCACCCCAGAAGTGACATGCAGGACGTCATATCTAAGGTAACTGTTATTTCTGATTTGATCTATATCCTGAATGAACTGACATTATCACTGAAACAACTAAAAATCTTTCCCTTTTCCTCCCACTTTTCTTCTCAGGGAGTTAGGTTGTTCTGCCGTCTCCACAGCCTCTTCACTCCTGTCATCAGGTAGGCGGCCATTTTCATTTCCAGTCCATTGCAAGTGTCCCTTCCCACCTCAAGCAGGCAGGTGGGGCTCCAGTAGCTTAGCATCTGGCTCCCATTCCTAAAAATAGCTCCGCTGCAAAGTTGGAGCGACCAGAGAGGAGGAGAGAATATCACAGTGAAGTATGAGCTCATTGTTTTTAAAGAGGAACTGACATAGCAGGAGTTAGCAAAGAGGGTGATGGAGTGCGGCGGGGCCTGTGGGTGATAGAGCTTGGCAGAGCCTGTCTGCCCAGTCTGGAAGAGCACAGATGTGGCGAAGAAGATTGAGCTTCTCATATGGATACAAATGAGCAGTCTGGATACTTGTGGGGTACAGATAAATGGGTAACATTGCGGCCAGTCTCTCTTGGTGCCTTTGAGCATTTCATATTCATTCTCAGCACTTGAGAGTCTGTTGACAAGTTGGTAAAAGTCGACATGTTAAACACTGACCGGCTAACAAAAATACAAAATTGAGGTTAAGAGCTTCACCGATTATGCACAAATCTGCAGTTTGGAGGGAAATCTACAAACAGCTGATGGATGTAAACAGTGTAGACCCCACTTGCGTGTTTTCCGGGCTTTTTTTTCTGGGCATTTTCTGCATCCACACTGATATGTTTCGGTCACATGGCTCAATCCATTCATCGCGGCTACAACAATAGACTCATGTGCCTGTGATGAGGCATTTAAGGGGGGCCATTCAGCTGGAATACACAGGACTTGCACATTTCACTGAGTGTGACTGATAGCGTATTGATTCTGTGGTCTAAAAGGCTTAACACAGAGTAGTGCTGTAGCAAGCAAACATTGATTCCATTTCTTCACTACACAACAATGATGCAAAATAGCCATTTTTATATCTGAAGATCAGTGCTGTTGCTTTCAAGCGTTTAACATTAAAATTGGAGTCCTGCGCGCCATTATATGTGAAGTGATACAGATGGTACATACAGATGGCGATACACATGGTATGATAAAACGATCTTGGGTAGCCGGTCTCAAAGTATCTTACTGTCGGTAACTATTGTAGACATTTGCCAGAAACATCCAACATGCCCATGAAATACCGGTAGGCACTGAGACCTAAATGCAAAACAGGTGTTTTTTGGGCAGTTTTAGCACATGCAATGAAACATCCCTTTGTTTGACAGAGTGCAAACGGAGTCAGAAGTGGAGCAATCTCACTTTATAGGAGTAATTTGTTGGCTTGCTTTGGTTTTTGGTGTTGTTTTTCTAAATTCCATTTCAACAGTGTTTGAGGTACGGACTGTTAATGTGTTATACCGCAAAGGATCTCATCAAGGTTAGCTGTTTATGTTGGATTTCAAATGGCCTGAAGCACAGCTTTGATTTCACCCCAATAAAACTGTGCTGTAGCTGGAAGGGCCACATCGATGCTCCATATATTACAGATGGAAGCTTGTCTGTTTTTCTCCTTGATCCGACTATCATACAGCTTTAGGGGTGATTTTGTGTGTGTGCTTGGCGGTTGTCAGCATTCAGCCCATTACCGTTTGTGTGTGGGCCAAACCTCTTGACGTAGAAACTCTGTGTTTGTGTGTGTGTCTTGGTGCTCCAGTTTTGTGCGGTGTGAGCCAGAGTATCTGTGCAGTACGTTCTCACTGGGAGCCCAGTACAATGCGTCCCAGGGCCTGGGAATGCCAGGGTTTAATTGGAGCAACCAGCCCCTGCCTAATTAGGTGGAATTTCCTGGCAGAGAGAGAGAGATGAGGAGGGGGGTGGAGGGGAAGGTCTGACTGTGTGTTAACGCCCCCGCTTTCCTCACAAGAAATCTGTGAATCCATCCCCTCCAGGGGATCTGATTGCCCAGTTTGAAATGTTGAATGTCACTATAGGCTAGTTCCATTCATACAGTTACACATCCCAGCATCCAATGACAAGTAGCTTTGATATTTCCATAGACATGCTGCAAACACACAGTGAAGGTCACTCATAAATTATCTTGATGCAGAATGGAAAAACAAACTTATCAAGTAAATGTCTGAGAAATATTGACAAGTTCCTTCATTAGGCTGATGAATCTTCCAGCAGCTCAATATTTATGGATTTATATGTAGGCTTTTCAAAATAATAGCTAATGATATGATACTGGTATAATTCATTCAGGATGGAAACTGTTGATTAAAAGCTAGAACTTTCAGCATCGTCAGTGTACTGATTCATAAATGATGCTTTGAAAATACAGGGTGGACTAGGCCAATTCATTTACCCTTCACAGAACGGCAAGGCCAACTTTCCTCTGTTTTGTTTGCGGCTGTCGTCCACAAAGCAGCAGGCAAGTTAAAAACCTCCTCTTTGACCTTTTCCTCTGTTACTCCTCGAACTGGCGTTTCCCTTATGCTGGGCATATGGCTGCCCGCTGGACTGCTGTTTACCCCCCATTTTTCACTCTGACAGCCTCAGTGTGCACCACCCGCTTTAGCCCCAACCTCCCTGGCTCCAGCCTCCGGTTCAGGGGAAAAACAGGGTGCCTCTCGCCACTTCTGGTCCAAGTGGTTTATGCATGGCATGGCAGAGCGACGTGCCTCA
>OMOV01021004.1:2479-15940 GCA_900312565.1 Beryx splendens
TGCCGCAACTGAGGTCACGGCGAATGTGCGCGAGCGGCTGCCATGGGCAACCGTCCCTCAAACAACAAAACTTGACACAGGATCCCGGCTCTGGCCTTCCTGACTGGCTGTCGCAGTGTGCGGATTTGCACTGCAACCTGAAGAGGCTGAGCTTTATTTTTAGACAGGCATCCTGACAATCAGCGATAATATACACACACAAACACAATACAGGTGTCTCCTCACACACAAACGCATACACAGACACACACACACAAACACACACACACACACACACACACACACACACTCACACACACATAGCATAAGGTGATTTATTATCCACATTCCCATAAAACCCCCTCCATCTGGAGAGAATGAATCAGTTGCATTCTTTCCTCCGAGCGGAACATGGGGAGAGAAAAAAATAAATGACTGGAAGGGCAGCTCCTTTCATGAAAGAAAGACTTGCAGTAAACTTATTTATTTTGTTTGTGGCTGAGGAAAGAAAAGGCCTATTCTCCCACAGCTTTGGGCTCCAGTTACAGCGGTGACTCACTATCATTGTTATCTCTCTATCGGTTTTATCGACTGACTTTCACTGAGCTGAACCACCCACAAGAGGGCTCTTGTTGCTCCATACTGTGGAAAAGAATTATATTGCAGGGTGTGCCTGTCCTGCAGGCTCCAACAGCCACAGCGTTAAGGGACGGTGAGATAAATTTCTCACAGTGGCGTTTTAATTTCGGGCTGAAGCTCCGCTGAATTTCTAGAATCTGACAGATAATTCACTGTCTTTGCAAGAAATGCAAGCTTTTTCAGCATTAACAAAATGCACTCTTGTTGGGTCCTAAGTGTGTTTTGAGGTTGTCTGGTGAGAGCAAGCAAGCAGTTCCTGAAATCCTGTCATTCCAGTGCTGAGAGGCGAGGACAGACCAGCTCCGCCCCACCAGCAGCAGTATCAGACAGGTATGAAGTCAGACGGCCTCTACAGAGGGTCTGGAGAGACAGATTAGTGTGTGCATGAAATAATGCACGCCATTCATACATACATGCATAAATAATAACTGATAGGTGATGAACACGCTGCTTGTCAAAGAGCTTTCCCATAACCTTTCATATGAGTTTAAGAGTTTGTTGCATTATAGTTGTGTACTCCATGAACTTGAGTGAAAAACGTAGGCAGAGAATGGTCTGGTTGTCTGTAATCACAGCTCCTTTGCGGAGGAGTGTAATTACTGGAATATAAAAATACAAAATAAAAAAACACTGTAAAATGTACCCAACATGTCCTTTCATGCAATGATATGCCTGTGCGAGGAAAAAAAAATAAAACTAACAACCAACCAAGAGTGTGGCCATGCACACAACACCACCACCATAGAGGAAGATCTACGACAACAATCAGAGATAATTGTAGTGCAGAGCTTCGCCCTGATCATGGAGCGAGATACGACTTCTGATTGCTTTGACGTTTTGCAATGATCCCTTATATTATTTTCTGATAAGGCCCAAAGGGGTTCTTGTTTTTTCACACAGCAGAGTCTTTGAGCTCAAGCGGTGAATGCTGGGATATAATCCACCACACCCAGAGCCACACTGCTGCAGAGTAAATAAAATATATGCTGGAGGTAATAATTTAATTAAATGAACTACACCCAGTCGTTTCTGAGTTCGTTAGTTGTTTATATTTTCTTTCCTTTTGCCTCAATTACTAGTTTGTCATGAAGCTGTACTACTCAGATAGTCTTGTTTAATATGTTCATGGCCAGAGCCACAACCCCACCTACAATTCTAGTGTCAGCACTGCTGCAGGAGATGGCATTTTGCTTTCCGCTCTGGCTGTTCTCATCAGCATGGCTGGGTTGGGTCCAGCCCTATCCTGTTTTCCACTGTGACACCTAGAGCAAATACTCTGCCTCACAGAGAGAATACCGGTCTAAACAATGGGCAGCCCCCCCCCCCTTCCACCCTGTAATAAAAACCAGCAAGCCAGAGTCGTTCCAGCACTGAACAATACTGAGGAGTCATAAACTACAGATGGCTATGGGCCATGATGAAACAGCCTTAAATGACTGCTGTATGGAAACCCAGTGGAGTTACGGTGTTAGAAACAGTATGTTAACAGTTTGTCCTTGAGAGCACATGGCCCCACGAGGGACAAAACAGCAGAGTATGCCGATGGCCAACAGGATATCAGGTTACTCCCTTGACAACTCTGAGGTTTGCTGATGTCTAGGCAGCTCACCAGAGAGCCTCATGGTAAGCTGTTAAACAAAACCAGGCTATGAGCTTAAGAACTAATTCCTGTAACAAATCGACTGATTACTGTAACAATACAAGATGTGGAATCACTCTTGGACTGGAATAACCTTACACTGCAACATAAACAGAATATTGCATGAATACTTCACTCAATATGCTGGTGTATCTGTGGTTTCCAGTGAATGTTGACGAACGCAAAGGGAAATGAACCATAACGGCGTATCAAATGATAATAACAGCAGCGTGTCCTTTGAAGAGAAATGCAAACCAGTTGGATAAGTTTTCAAAAACGATCTTCCTTGCTTGTAAAGGCGAAAGAGCACCCACGTAGGGTGTGACTATAGCATGATTAATTATCCACCCTCGGGTGCTGAAATGTGAACCATTGTGCACTGGGTCCAAACAAAAGCGAAGGCTTACAACATCATATGACGCCCTGTAAGACTGGAGACATAGCACTGGTTGGTAAAGGTAAAGTTGAAATTCTGCTGGGATAATATTTCTTATGTCATTATCCCTTCGTCAAACATCACTCAAAAAAGTTCTTATTATATCCTAAAGATATGTCTAAATATGTTTTTGCTATTTTAACATTGCTGGACCACACACACATTCTTGGCATTTTTACTTTATGAATAAAGTTCAGAGTTACTGAACAACCATTGTTTTCCCCCAACCCGCCTTTCTGACACACCCACACATCCAGGGCTTTCTCCGAACCATTTTCACTCTACATTTACAAGACGAAACACACAGACACAGGTAACAGTACAATCACATTTGCTCAGTGATCCTAAACACTCCCAGACTCTCTGTGAAGACTTAAACCATAAACACAGTAAAAAAAAAATACAGATACTGGCATCCATACTGGCTGGATGAGTGAAGTTATTATTATTATAACTAAAGTTCGAGAACAAGATCACGCCTCAAGCACACGTTCAATTTCCTGCTCCACCCTACTTACATGCGCCCAACCATGACCTTCTCTCTCTCGTATGTGTCAGTTCTCTCATCCCCACCCCCACTCCTTGCTCTTCTCTCTCCGTACAGGAACCACAGGGGATATGATGGAGCCAAGAAGACTCTCCATCAGCGAGACAGTGCCCCCACCCTGAGTCTCAATTCCCTGGTTCCTCGAGCTAACCATCGACCACAACTCACTCGACCCCCTCGATTCATCCCTTCATCTCGACCCCTGATTCATCCCTCCACCCTTGTTTCATCCCTCCTTTCTCGACCACTCTTTCCCTCAATAAACCATCTAAATACACCTCATAGCAGCATGGTCTTCCTTAGTGCATGACTAAGTGGGGCTTTTGTTATATACCCAGACAGGAGTCATCCTTACTGTGAGAAAGCCAGAGCTGCTACTGCAGTTAAAGCAAGGTGGTGAGGTGACCTTCTGCGTTATGGGGCCTCGGGCACACCCAGGTGTTACGCGGCCCCTCTATCGGTCGGTCATACTGGGAGTAAAACATTCCACAGAAACTTCAGAGGAGGAGGATGGTTTGGAGGGGCAAGTCACGACCCAACCCTCCAGATTCACAAGAACTCTGATTCTTTCAAGACAGCATAAAGTACGGCGGGGGATGAGGGTGGAGCGTGCATGCGAGTGTGTGTGGGTTTGAGTGTGTGCATGTGCCTTTGTCTGTCTTTTTTGTATGCAACTGCATGTGTGTGCAAGCTTCTGTAAAAAATGTCGCCTACTGCCTACAAGCATTTAGACAAATTCAAACGTCATCTTTTTCTTATTTTTAATCACTTTCCTGCAGCCATTTTAATTACAATTTAAGACCTATGTGGGGCTCCAGCACAACAAGCAACTTGCTTTCAAGCTCACAACTTCAGTGTGAGAGAATTGGCAGTTACCATAACGACTGACTTCAAACATTTACACATATCATGGTCAATCCAGCTAATCCACTAACCGCTCCCTCGACAAAGACACTCATACATCAGACAAATGGAGAGCAGCATCACCACTGAGTCAGCCGAGCTACAAACATCACAAATGTTTTCCCATCAGTCATCATAAATGAATCTATATTTGTATCCCTACGTGTAAGTGTTCCTCCATGATGCTGCTGCTGTGGGAATTTATTCAATTAGAGTACTTATTGATTCAGAAGGCATCAGATGATCCCGACCATCTTCTTACAACAAAGAAACAACGGAAGAGGCACTCACCTGAAAGAGAAAGAGAGAAACTAGGTTTTAGTAAAATCAGTGACATACATTAAAAAAAAAAACAATCATAGTTTCAGAAAACCATTGATTTATGTTTTTTTCTTTACCTTAAATGACCCTATCCTCATACTGTATAACTTACTTTGCATCAGTTTTATACTACTTACCATAATGTAGCCTACTATGTACTATCAATTGAGGTCATGGCAATAAAGATGGGTAAGATATTCTGCAAATGAAAAGATGGGTAAACTTTTAGTTTAGGTAGGTTAGCCCTCTGCTAATTCCTGAGTATAATAGACACATCAGTAATATTGTGCTCCACACAGCTAAAAAGAGGGGAGAGAAGCCAGTCTTCAATGTGTGTTGCATTAGCAGTGTAATGAAAATGGCCTATGACACTTGCAAAGACATCAATCAGATGTGTGGATTTCCCCCATCTGCTGGAACACTCTGGTTTTTAATAGTTGGCAGATTGAGCTCTGAATTCATTGTCATGCTTCAAACTGTGAGGCAAATTTATTTCCTCCAAGTTTGAAACTGGTTTGTGCACAAAGGAAAGAGGGGGTTATGATTCGGGGTTAATCTTGCAAATCTTGTTGCACGGAGGATTAAGCAAGACAAATCACTGAATGTGCATGACACACCCTTGGCTTCACTGAAACCTCAAGTGGGAAAGGAAAGGTAACGGGCTAATATCACCACCTGCTGGACAAAAAGACCAACAGCAAGTTTGGGGTTGCTAAGCAGAACAGTCAAATGACTCAACTGAATGCTTCAGTCCCCATGGCAGGGTTATTAATTCACTAAACCCTACGCTATGGCAACCCTAAGATGGCAAGTGCCCCATGGACAATGATTATATTTTTGTACTTTCTATGATTTGTATCATATAAAACATATAATTGCATTTCATTATTCGATAACCACAGAATCACCGGTACTGTGGTGAACTAACAATATTTTAATGGCAGCTATACATGTATTAGGATGAAGTAAAAACCTAACATCTATATGTTAAAAAAATAGTGATTCCTTACTAATTCCTATTACAACGTTCAGTATACTAAAGTGAGAAAATAACTTGAAATTCAAGACATTAATCAGTTTTTGCTGTTTTTTCAGAAAGTAACAACTGGGTCATTGTGGGCTTAAAAATGTTCCAGATTTCTTCAGTGCCAAAACATTTTTAGATGAAAGGCTCAAACTTTACAGCCGCCCCTTATACTGGGGTCATTCCCCTCTGCCCCTGCCCCCCCTTTGCCACCCACATTGCTGTGCTACTGTTTTACACATACCCCACACGAATACCAATAGAGTCTCCTGCTAACCACCCACCGTCAGTCCTGCTACTGTATCTAGTGCGTAACCAACACTGTGTTAAATCATCGCCTTATGACACCTGTGACCCAGGACATATCCCACGCTAAAATAGGACCTGTCCAACATTTAATATGGTTTTCAACAGCTGAATGTCATTGCATGAGTGTTTATGGCAAATATTTATTGTAAATATTATGAATTACGAGCTTATTTAGGGTAAGAATGACTTGATGATTTAGATTACGGTTTGTCCCACATGCAGTAGGCAAGATTGTAAAAAAATGTATGTATATAAGATGCAAAAATATACCTGATCATCTTATCAGCCTAGTGGGCCTGCAACAGAGAATCAGGTCCTGTCCACACTAATTGTGACACAGTAGATTTGCTCTGTTTGCCAAAAATAAATTCAAGTGTTTGGTACGGTTTGGTATGGAAATCTACTGTCCGTACAGGAAGAAAAAATAAATAAATAAGTTTTGGTTTTTAAAATTAAACTGTCACCTGGCTGAACCTCTTCACCACCTCCACTCCCACCAGACATGAAGACGACGTTTAGTTTGCTGACATCACATTACATAATTTCTGGGTAATGAAGTCCTTCAAACTTTTCAAAAAATCACAGTTATCTGCTGTTGCCACTTGGGGCTGCCAAAGTGCAAAGTTGCCTAGTGCAGCTTTAATAATAACTGAAATATCATGAATTTAAAAAAAAATAAAAAACACTTTTAAAACACTCCTGTCAGAAGTCAGAAGAATGGGCTCTCATGTAATAGTCCGAGCTTGTGAACTATGAGATAAATATCAGCCACAACACAACAGGATGTGGGAGGGAGTCATCCTCAAACTCTCCTCTTCTGGAACATCCCGTGATCACAGCTTTTCCTGGATGTGCAGCCTGCTGCTGCATGTCCAAAAACTGAGAGTGTGTGTCAAAGGTGGCACAATAAATGTTGGGCTAGCACTATTAAAAAAAAAGAATAAAAAAAAAAAAAGGCCAGGGTCAGCTACAGAACAGCAGTGTCTTGCTCAAGGACACTTCATCACGGCAATTCTTGCCAACTCAGGGCTTGAACTTTGAGTTCACTAATTGAAAGATGAACTCTTTATCTCCTGGACCAGAGGTTCTCGAATGTTTTCATGTCACAGACTCACAAATAGTTTAGGATTCAAATGGGAAGATTGTTGTTGTTGTTGATTGTGTATTGGGCTGTCTACACTGTACGTGGAGAGATAATAGCAGTGAGAGTGAAACCTCTGATGGAAATAACCATTCTCTAACTGGGATCATTTCTAGTGAATTAAATTATGGTGAGATAAAATTTTTCTGGGGATCTTCTGGAACCCCCGGGTCCCTGGACCCCACGTTGACAACCACGGCAGTAGACCATCCTGCTGCCCACCAGAGGGTGGTGCTCGCAATGCGCCTCTGCCCAACAACAACAACAACACTTATCCAGCAGTGACTGCAGGCCCAGACCTCTGTCCTTGGCTTTTTCCTCTGGACTGCTGTGGGGCTGGGAACAGCGGTCGCTGCCAGCAAGACAAACCTCAACCGGCCAAACAGCCAGATAGGCACACACAGTACAGTGCTTCTTTTCACTCTGTGGGAGGTCTTTGAATCGTGCTCCGGCTTGATGGAGGCGCGGTGGGAACTTTTCCCTTGGTAATCCCAGGGAGTGTGACAGTAAAAAGGCCTTTCAGTGAGAGAAAAATCCCTGTCTGTGGGCTCTGGCCTGGGAGTCAGCACAGCAGCCTCACTCTCAGCAGAGCACAGGGGGTAATATACTGTACAGGCTGCTGAAACAGGGACAGACACCGTGGCAAATTAGTGAGCTTCTAGCGTGGACAGGACAAGACAATAAATCTGTGCAGGACCACATGGCCACAGTCAGCATCCATTCACTATTACATTACCCCTTTAAAAATGTAGGCTATCTTGGTGAACACTCATCTTTCTCTGTCAGTGAGGTCAGCAGGCTAAAAGTGGGAGATTATTGCACGAAATTTCATCATCATTTAAAATGATAATGCTCATGCTAACTACCCAGTTCTTCTGCTATTTCTTCCAAACAAAACGCTGCTGCTGCAGCTGAAAGCATAAAATGCATCACTTTCTGTGTACCAGAGGATTTTTCCTGGTGAAGACGGATGTTTAGAAGAGCAAATGTAAAAGCTTCCATGAACTGGATATAGGCGGAATCACTATCGTGTTATATCAATCGGCGACAGAGAGTATCAAAACATGTATATGAAAATGTTGCAGATTATTTTAAAATGTATTTTTTTAAGCTTGATTCCTGTAAAACAACCACTCTGAGGCAAGCACACTAATAACACATGTTGTCTGGAGCATTGGTGTGAAGACAATAAACATGGTGTCCCAAATACTATGGTACACAGAATCATCTGTCTCGTGTTCCCTGCAAGCACAGACAGGAAAAGCACATAGGCTGCAAAATGTAAACAACACAAGAACACACTCATTGTCATTTCCATGCACACCTTCCATTCCATCACCTACTGAACTTGAGTCATTCCACTTCGACCACACTTCCATGCTTTGGTTCAATTCAGGCCAACCACACATTCAAATATTTTGATGTTGTTCTTTATATCAGGGGTTCCAAAAAAAGGAACATGTCATGTCACAGACCCCCCTTCAATTTTTTCCTAGGGACCCCATATAAAAAGATGTTTGATGTTTTTGATTTAGTATGGACTTTTATAACTGTCAGCACTGAACAAGGGGAGATAATAGTGGTGAGATTAGAACAGTCATTCTTATACATACTCTGATTAAGATCATTTCTAGGGAATTGAATTATAATGAAAACAAAACTCTTTGTCATAGTGCTGGGGACATCCTGGAACCCCTAAAGTACCCCTGGAGGCCCCTGGACCCCACTTTAGGAACCACTGCTTTACATTACAAAGAGAGCACCAGTAACTTGTCTGTCATCCTCATGGATCAACACTCACATACATCCACTAAGACACACACACACATACTCAGATGTGATAAGTAGCGATAATCTAATAACTGCTGTATAATGTAATGATGAAAATGTTATATAATGCTGGATAATCTAATAACACCACGTTATTACATTACCCAGCAATTATTACACTTCTAAACACAATTTGTTATGTTTCCATAACACGCATGGAAACATGCATTATGCAAGGTTAAGAGGCCCACCGCCAGCCAGACCGACAGACAGGCAGCTATAGATTGAAACAGACACCTGTTATGTGTTAGCTGCGCTGTTATAGTCTGACCCATGCCCAGTCCCACCCACAGCCCAGAAATCCCCTCTCTCTCTCTGCTCTCCACCTGTATCACTTTACCTTTTGGCTTCTTCTACTTGTCTCCTTTCTCTGCATTCAGCCTCACTTTCGTTCAGTTATGCACAATAATCTGGCTTACCTTTGCTCGAGTAGTAGGAGTTCATGCTGAACAGTTACAGTAATTTCCACAGACCTTTGGAACAGCTACAGCTACGGCAGCGACTTTCCTCAACTGCTTTCCTTCACAAGTAACTTTGACTCTCTTTTTTTTTTATCCCTGTTTGTCAAGCCGGATCTCTCACTTTCTTTCACTATCTATGTTCTTTCTCTCCTCTCTCTTTCAAACACGTCACGCTGTGTAGATCAACAGAACGGGAGTCTCCCCCCCCACCTTCACAGGTCAGAGCCGCCCTCCATAATAATACCTCTGTGTGTGTGTGTGAGTGTGTGTGCAGGAGTGCGAGTGTGTAGCGCTCAAGTGTTTGAAAAAGAGCTAAAATTTCAGAGCAGCAACAAAGGCAAACGAGGGCGCAAAGTTGAAAGGGAACAAAAAAAGAACACAAGCAAAAGAAGACAAATTAAATCTGACACAGGCACTCCACCTTCCCGCTAGAATGACAGCTGCAACATTTCATTCCACACTTATCGTATTCATGAAAGCACTAAGGCAAAGGTAATATTTCGACTTTGCGCATGATAACAAAAACCTTGAGCGGCACGGCGGTGAAGCAGTTTTCACCTTCTAGGACATGGATGGTGATAGAATTATATGTTCTACTCTGGAACTGTGGGAATAGAGAGAAAAAAGAGTGGGTGACAATCAGCCACAGACAGAGGACTCCCTGATCAAAGAGGCAGCGGTGACATTCACCACAGAGTCAGACAGAGGCAGGGAGCTGCAGCATTTAAATGCACTGGCACAGCGCCACACAGGCTTTGTGCCAACCCTTCTGAGAGCGAGGGGGAATGAGTGTATTTGCACTGGATAATACACACACACTGTAAAGAGAGGTGAGCTTGTGGCAAAGTTATGTTTAATGTTTGTATGCAACTAGGCTATCTATGTAACATTGCATCTTGAGGCTAGTGCAGTGAATGTACTGCAGGTTCCTCCATTCACGATGACTTATATCCTGCATGTGGTCTAGATAGTCAGCCAGGTGGTGTAATATAAAAGGTGGAGTGCCTGGCAGGTGGTTAACTGAATGCGGTATGTGCAAAGGGTCAATGATTAACACCTGAACTGAAATTACAGCATAACAGCACACACATTAACCCGACTATGAATGACTCCTATGAATTTGGTTTGGAAGTTAATGAATAGCATGTTTTTTGGGGAATATTTGTGAAGCGAGTAGTAGTTATCCCTCTTATTTTATTTTATTTTTTTGGACAAGTTTGGTCCTGAAATGAAGGAGATTTTCTGTGTTCCCTATAAGTCCTCTTTGAGACTGATCGGCCTGCTAATCCGCTTCTGAAAGCCAAAGGTTCAGCAGTTGAGCGCTGAGTCCCGTCCCTTGGGAAAAATCAACAACGCTGCACACCCACAGAAAAAAAGAAGAAATGTCATTCTCGCTACAGTACTGTATATTCCTTTTTTTGGCTGATTCTAGGCTTCTCATTAAATAGTTACTTGCATCTGTGCATATTCTTAGGACTGTTATCTGCACTGTAAAAAGTTGACTCATTGACTTTATGTTCGAAATCATGATTCATCAAAACAATTATCCATACAGCTCACTCCCTGCATGCCAGGCTTTGTGCCTCTGATGGAGATCGGCAGCACACGATCCTAAGGCACACACATGTACTTACACGCAGATACGCACACGCAGCATTCACCTCTTGACCAGATACAGTAAATATGAGGAAGTGAATGATGTGGGCAGGAGAATGTGTTTTCCCTTGGCTCCTGTCCAGCCATGTTTGCCACCAGGGAGACACTAACTCAAGTCACAGCTGTGGGGGGATCAGCCTATCTATACTGCAAGGTCTTTCCCCTGGGCCTCACCATCACTGCAAATAGCTCAACAACAGTGAAGGGAAACTACCCATGATGCATTTCCTAGTGGGGACACACGGATAACCATGTCACAGGAAAGTCCTGCATTGAGTACACGTTTTTTAAGTGGTTGTGGAAATGGGTGTGAAGCCAGAGGCATGTAAGTCTGAAATCCATATGTGGAGAATCTGATGAATAGTGCTGATCTGCGTTACAGAAGTGGGAATGACCATGTGTAAGTGCGGTGTACATTAACATACAGTGTCAGAATATAATAATGCTCGGTAAAGGACATTCTGGATGGTTGATTCAGGGCTGTTGTACTACAGCTGTACCGCCATACAACACAAAGCCTGACCCAAAAACACATCCCTCTGGATCAGGCCCAAGCATGTGATGGGATACAAGGAAAAATGAGAGGGAAGGATGGAAGATCTATTCCCTGAGTCAACAATAACAGGAGCCACCAACCATTGTCCTTTCTTATCTTCTAAAGTAGACCACACAAAAGCAAGCTGACCACGACCATTTGATAATAATCAGGAGTTTCCTCCCTCGTCAAGCTGAATGTTATGTCTCCCCTCGAGAAACTCATAGATCAGATAGAAGGCCAGACTTTCTGATAGGACCGGAGGACGCAGATTCACTCCTCTCCTGACACTGACAACTGACTGGAGGTAACTGACAAGTCAGTCTGTCCGTTAATCTGTCTGTCTTGTAAAGCTGCACTAGGTAATCTTGCACATCGGTGGTCCCAACAAACATAAAACAAAAGAATGCATGGAGGGAGGACAGATAAAGATCCCAGAAGTTTACTTGCCAACCGTCTTAACTAGTCGCCCGACGTCAAGCACCCATCCCATCTCAAACTGTAAGGATGCTCCTGTGCGCTCACATACAAGTTTCTTCTCTCTAAAATAATTTGGGAAGATTGTTTTCCACAAGGACACAAGTGTCGACTTTGCATTCTTGGATTTGATATTCAACCTGGGTGTTAATAAATGTGTGCACCTTGGGAAACGCTTTCAGACTCTACTTATGAACAATCTGTATGTGGCGATAATTGCGGGCTATCATGTGAGTCATTTGTTGATCCTGCCTCCTTTTTTGATCTAGGCATTCTTTAAGTAAACAGAGATGAGCAACACACTACTTCTGTGGATTGGTCAGTGAGTCATTTCCTGTCTGAGCTAACATCTAGTATCAGAATCTGGCTTTTGGAGTCTTTGTCACCAGCCACCCATGGGAAAATTAAACACTGGTTTGGTTTTCCCATGGATGCATGCTGATTGTCGGAAAAAATCACACACATATGCACGCACGCACGCACGCACGCACGCACGCACACACACACACACACACACACACGTACACACACACACCCTGTACAAACACCCCACACAAAGGCCTGATGCTGATCATTCCATTAAGTTCAAAGTCCAAAAGCAGTATTGTTTTGCTGAACTGTAAGAAATCATAAATAATGTGTCCTCCCAATTCTTGTCCATGTTCCCTACGGCTCTAATTAACCTAAGTCATTCCATTCCTCTGACTTGCAGATTTTCTGGAACAGTTTATCAATTTTTTGGCATTTTTGGCAGCTGACCATCTCTGATTGAAGTCAAAATCTGTGTGGCCAGAGTAACATCATGTCTAGTTTCAGGATTGTCGCCAAGTGGGATTAAATTCATTTTATCCAGGCTCATACTAAACAAACAAACATATCCACTTCAAACACAAAGGGCCATGGCTGCACAGTAGCCGGTGACAGGGCAAATAGCACACTGCCGTTTCGTGTAATATCAGCAGTTTCCATTAAAGCAACTTCAATTTCCTGTGCCTTCAGTAAAGCATCTTGCAGCTTTTCCTTCCTGTCTTTGTAGTCGCCGTTTCTTCAATCCTTTGAGCAGAATCGGAGAAGTGAGACATGGCTCCAATATAACAGCGCTTACAAGAAACACCTCCAGAACAAACACACACTATAAGAGAGTAGTGCCAAACAGCGGATTTGACAGTATCCGAATACAGTCTCATTATAGCTGAAAGAGACTGTTGGCTGTAAAAAGGGCTGATATAAAAAAAAAAAAAAATAGTACCCAAGGACTTTTGGAAGTGTTGTGACTGCAACTTAAAGGTAAAGGATTTGAACATCAATAAAGCATTACCACATTAATTTTGAGTCATTAGTATAATAACCAGAAACACACCATGGGCGAGAAGATTGGCAGCCTCTACACTTGTGTGCCACCAGGAAATCTGGCAGGAAATCTGCTGGATTGCTTTATGGCACAGAACAGGAAGAAGGCGCTGTTCTACCAACATAATGCAGCTAAAGCTTTCAGTCAATGGCAGATGGTGGAGGGAGTGAACGGCTGATGGAAAAATAACTTCACACATATTTATCCTCTTCA
>OMOV01021016.1:6146-27660 GCA_900312565.1 Beryx splendens
TGTCCTCACTCCTTCCTTACTGTCGTGTAGCTTGATTAGTAGATTCTTCGACCTAGGCCCGCTCCCGGCCTCAGGGCGATCAGCTGCTTCCGGGTGTAGGACAACAACACACTGTAACATGGCGCACTAATACTGTAGAAAGGTGGTAAAAGAAGGTGGGAAAAGTGGGCTAAACAGGAGAATGATAGAAAAGAAGAACGCGAGAGCCGATGCAGCAGTCATCCACTGATTCAACGTATCTTGCAAAAAGGAAGACAATGATATACACTAATTGGTTCAATTGAAATACATAATCTTGTCCAATTAGACTGTGGCACTATATGCCTACCAAAGTAATTGGCGTTCTGTCCCCGTCAGGCTGAGGTGTCCAATGGGAGGATGACTATCTTATTATCACTGCAAATTGGACAGATCCCTCCTGATCAGATCACCACTGAGAGCGATCAAACTTCTTAGAGAGAGGCGGAGGAGACTGGCAGGTGGAATACCTCCATCTCACTGGAAACCGTGGCCATGCAAATCAGTCAGCTGGTGCGACGCTCGAAGGATTTCCTTGTGAAAATTGCATCGAAAATCCTAAATAACGGAAGCTATGACACCTCTTTGGAGAATGCAAGAGTGAACAGATGGATATGTGCCACCAAGAGCACTCGTTGCAGCAGGCTAATACTACGCCTTTGACTGAATCCTCACTTGATGTTACCAGTTCATCTTTTCTACTGCGCTTTGCTTTTGGAATGGGAGAAACATTTTCCCTGTGGATCGGAGGGTTTTCATGCGCAGGCAGATGGAGAAAATATTGTTGACATTAAACTGTTCCTCTTTAAGGGAATTGTTGTGACAAGGTGGAGCTCCCATCACTCGAAATAGCAGCTGTGTACTGTTTACAAAAGGGGCCCAAAGCAATGTTTGTTTCCATTGAAACGGTGGCAACTTTTTCTGTCTTTGTAATGAAGAAGCTTCTGGCATTATATGTTTGCTCTCACATCTACTGTCATGATAATCTAATATTTTTGTAGCAACAGTTACTAATACTACTAGTACAACTTCTGCTATTATCATGACATAATTACCAGTATGTTCTTCCTGTTCTTGTTTACATTCTTCTTCGTACAGTTGTGCTTTTGGGGTGGAGTTAAATATATATATCGCATTTTGTTAAGCCAGTTAAAACACGAACTCTGGTTAGCTGATCGACCCCTTGGGAAGAGCTGTAATGATTTGTCAGTGAAGTCTCTGGCGGGAAGTCAAATCAATGAACTGGCCTGGGCTCTTAATTACTGCTCCTTTTGCCACCGTAAGGAGAAATCAATTATGTCAAGTATTCAAAGCGAGAGGCAAGGCTGCGGTATTCTACACAAAGCAGACACACTTCACAAACCCCAGTCACATCACAACTACAAAAGCACCTCCTTCTACTTAACACAGTTTCTTCCCCTGCACAGCGTTACTGACTCTGAGCCAGGCACGTCAAAGGTATTGTTGTAACCAGAATGATGTAATTGAAAGTGACAACAAAAGAAAAAGATAAATGAAATAATCAGATAAGGGTAAGCTCCTCAAGTATGATTTATTGATTTAATAATGGATATACAGTATAATATTGTCTTTCAAAAATGATGCAGTAGTAGAGTATTCCTTTGTTATTTGCTATTCAGTGCTTGCCTAAAAGCTGTAACCGAAGTGCTTGCTTGCTCCACTGTGAACATTCGAAGGAAATTTGGAGAGCCATTGTGGAGAGCTTTCATCTGTCACTGAACTTGCAATGTAACCTAGAGTACAACGGCCACTTTCCTCCGTCCCAAGTTCACAGGTATTCAGAAAAATCCTCACTGCACCTTTTGCCTCTAATCTCCTACTACGGCATCAGCATTCCCAAAGGAAGTCAAGATCAGCAGCTGGTGAAGCCCATACCGACCTCTAAGTATCAATTAGATATGACTGACCTACAGATTCAATAATGAATGTCTGGGCCCAATCACACAAAAACTGGATTCAAAGTTTTGCTGCAAACCGCTACCGTCAAATTCAAATTATGTGCAATGGCGGAACTGTCCTATAATTTCTTTCTCTTCCTTATTAAAACTGTCTGTCTGATGGCTACTTTGCAGGCTTTGCCATGGCAGATGATGAAATTTTCATGACCAGTGAACTATTCTGCTTTCACATTAGGGCCTCACAAAGCAGAACCTGAAAGCACATGACGTGCATATCATCCACCCTCATTAATGTATGCATTGGTCCATCTGAGAGAGAAGTGTGCTCTTTCACACTAGAACACAATCCGCCATAAAGGGACACCATATATAATTGCAATGCGATACCACTCCGTTCTCTTGCTGTGTGCATGGAAACAGGACGGGAAACGGGGGCTTTTATCGGAGTGCAAGGAGCCAATTTTCTGTCAGTAGTTGCAGTGACTCTCGAGCTGGATGATAGATTCCTTGTGCTGGTACTTTATGAATCACATGTGGACATCGTATTCATTTGTCTTCCCTCTCTGAACACTGTTTGACTGGTAGCATTGTGGCAAGGTACTGGGGGAACAGACTTGTGTTTGTAGGGGTCTGCAGGTAGGCCGCTCACGTGGGATAACACTTTGTGTTGACATTTTGATGTTGTTTTCTCTGAACTGCACGGATCAATACGGCGATGGGGAACTGGCATTTCATCAGCTATCTAGTTTTCAGCTGTTATTTTGTTGTAGTGAGTGCTACTGTAGGGTCAGACCAGTTTGCTGGCATATCGGGCCAATATTCGTCTTTTATTGAAGATCAGATTTTTCTGTGATATGATACATATGAGGCAGTTTGCTTTATTACATACTTACTTTCTAATTGATCAATACTACAATGGTTGTCTATGGGAAACCCTAAACCTGAACTGATTTTAACACATTTTGACATTTTAATCAGATTCTGTATGCATAAATATTATTATTATTATTAGTAGTAGTAGTAGTAGTAGTAATATTTACATCATTGTTGTTGTTGGTTTCAGTGGAGGGTATTAGTGTCCCATGGTCTAAAATGCTGTATCAGATTTTACACTGCCAAGAAAAAAAATTCAAATGTTGAATATCGGCAGAAAATATCAGCAGTTTCAATCCAGAGATATCAGTAGTAGTATCAGCCTTCAAAATCCCATGTCACTCGGATTGCCACAGTCTAGAAGAGCAATTTAAGCCATCAATCCAAGTTCACTTCCTTGTTCAGCCTGGGATTCAACCCGGAGTTAATCCACTTCTTTTACTCCGGCAACGGTGATTGTGGCAACAAAATTTGTGTTTTGTTTTAGTTTTTACAGAATATCGCTCTTCATTGCTTGTTTCATTTAATGTTATTCATGTTAACTGATTTGATTTTTGTTTGGTTTTAGGCAGTACAAAATTCCTGCCATTTTAGTGTAGTAGTTGTGCCATTCTTTTGAGTCAAATTTTATTAGTATTTTATCATAAAAATCTCCAGTGCAGCTATAAATTGGAATAAAAAGCTCTTGTAAGCAGTAATGGTGTATGCATGAAAATGAGCCTGGACAGGGGCGTTGTCCTGGCTCTGTCAAAAAGGCAGAAAAACAAACGTGACCTATTTGTTTCAGATTTTAGCACAGTCACATATAATGGTTTCACTTATTCTCAATCTGCCCCCTTGCAGTTAGTAGTTACTAACTTACGCTTGTGCAAGTTTTCTGAGTATAGTCTAGTCCAGATATCACAGTCATATTAAATTTGTTTGCTTTTAGGCATGCAATTTTAAAACCGTCAAACCCAGCCAAACAGCAACATGATGTTTCCAGGCTTAAAATCAATTCGGAAGGCTTTGTGAGATGTGGGGAAAATATAACATGCACTCCTAACTTCAGAATAGTCTACTATACAGCATAGCCTGTTAGCATTTGGCTATAAATATGTACGTTGGGACATTAAAGAAATGCTAAAACCTATCTGCACTATCATAACATAATAATAAAGTAAACTTGGCAGGATTGAAATGTCAGTAACTGCCAACAGAAGAAAAACAAATCAAAACTGCAATCAGCCTACAGGCTAGAGTATGTGCTAAAACTGTATTAAGCAACTCAGAAAAGAACAGTTCAGAGAGCAAAAAATTATCTTCTATACAGTTAATATCCAACCCAGTCTCACGGCAGTTCCTGAAATAGTCACAAAATTGTAATCTATGCATTCGTGGACACGATTTTTTCCATTTTTTCGTGACACTCAGCACAACTTTCAAACTAATGTATGTCAATTGGAAGTATCTTTCGTGCCTGCAACACGTTTTTCTTTCTTTCTGTCAGTCGGGACTCGGGAGCTATAAACAGGAAGTAGTGTGACAAATAAAACGGTAAGGCACGAAAAAAAAGGACAAATCGTATCCATGTACACAAATCTATAGATTAAATTCGTGACCATTTCACAAACTGCCATGAGACACGGTTGTAATATCACATTAATTTCATTTGCTGCCGTTATCAGCTTCAGCTGCCAATATTAGCATGCTTGCTTTTCTCTCATATATGAGGAAACCTTCTGCATTTTGGTTTTCCCAGCGACAGACACTTTTCAGTGACATGGAGCATTGCATTTGTTTACAAGAAGGAATCAGTGGTACTGGCTCTGAAACAGCTTACAGAGAAATATCACTTACCAGGACTTACCATGTAAATAGGCCTAGACTCTGTTATCCAAAACTGGACTGAACTAGACTACATTGTATCCATAGCTGCATTAGGAGGTTCCAGTACAGTATAGCGGTGAGCAGTGGCTCAATGCCAACACGAATATGAGAGTGATATTCTAACAGGATTACTGACAACAGACTGCACTCAATCCTAAAGGAATCGTTTATATGCTGAACATGAAGAAGTATCTTGAATTAACAATGTAAATGTATCATTAGCACATTAGAAACAATTGAGTGTAAGGGAAAATACCATGACTTGTTACACTAATTGAATTAGCAGGTCTGTTAATCATGCATAAATAGTGACTGCACTCTAAGGACAACAAGAGAAATCAAGGTAACGATTCTCTTTGTTGTCATTTCCTTTTAGCGGGAGCTTTATCAACCAGGTCTGCTCGGATTGCAGCCTGCATGAGCCGCCTACAGCACACCTTCATTAAAAAAAGAGCAACTTAGCACCTCTATGGGTCCCTGGATAGGAACCCCTACAGGTCACATACACAACCCATTTTAATATTGATCTTTTTTTCCCAGAGGTTTCGTACGGAAGCCTATACCTCGACACCATGCACTAGATAATATAAATTAAAAACATGTCAGCTGTGAGTGTGTGTTGCCCCTATACACTTCAGATCCCAAATTTATTCCATTTTTTCAGGGACACCTTGTAGCTATTGATACTGCATGTTTGTAATGCATTATGCTTTTCCTGTCTCTCTGCATTATGTGCATACTGTCTCTTCAAAACTGTTCAAGATAGAGCCATGAAAAATGTTAAGGGTCATTAAGGTGAAATGTATTCATTACCTGACTGCGGTCGGCCTGTAAAGGACACGATAATTACTGATGAAATTGGAAAAGACTCAAGTCTGACACATAAGTCATATAATTATGAAACATACATACAGCCGATCAGAGACCAGAATGAAACTATTTTCACGTGAAACTTTTAGGCAAACAGTTTTTTTTTGGCAGAGGTGGAAAGAACGCTGAAATACATCACTCAAAGTACTAGCCTACGACTAAATTTGACTGAAATAAGAGTTAGAGCACCCGTCTGGAAACCCAAGGTGGGGTCACAAGTCCATCATCTGTCCATCTTTCTCGACTCACCCACGTTACTTTAGTACATTCTGCCTTTCAGACAGTGAGCTGACAGTGCCAGACTGATTCTACCAAACACACGAACGTGGAAGAGCAGCAGACTAAAAACGCAAAGGTGTGGCTGAAAAATTAAAACAAAGTGCCTTCGGGCAGATGTGACAAACGCCATAAATTGATTCATTTATTTGGTCGCACTATAACTAACAAGTCTCGCTTCTGCTAACATGCAGCAGCTTAGTTTTGCCACTTAGTACTCTAGCTGTAATGCTGCCTTCAAGTGCTGTTGGGAATAGCGTGACTACGAGTAGATTGTTTATCAACAATACAAACAAAGTGGTAAATATGACAACCAAGATGTGACACTTATGAGCAGAGAGCATGGAAGCCGTGTAACTACTGCTACTGTGACTTACTGTTTGGTGTTCAGGATGTAAATAATTATTATTCCTGTATGTTTCTATTTTCATTCTTTGTTTGTATATATGTCTAACATTTAGTTAACAGTGTTGGGTGACAAATGAATTAAATCAGTGATTACATGGGTGATGGACATGTTCTCCTCTTCGTTCTGCCGCTGCAGCACAAAGTACCTACAGTATATACTACTTGATTTTAAGTAAACAACATCAACCTAAAACTACTTTTGTTACAAGGTCCATTTTTGCTATTTATTTCTGACCAAAGGTCTTTGAATGTGTGACAAGTTGTTATTTCCAACTTTTGAGCATGTGATTAGTGAATCTCGAAGACAATATACCATCTCTGTTTTACATCAGGCTTTTAAGGTGAATTATTCATCCAAAAATGTTGAATTTTGAATGAATGTATCACCCCATATGTAAAATGGTGCACTTATTTTAAAGATTCTGTAAAAAAAAGTCTATAAATCGAGTAATACGTTGTTCTACATGTGTCCATGTTGTGAGGAGCGGGGCGGTGTGTGGATTATCTGTGAGTCTGTAGTGAGCCAGTCTGGGTCAAAAGGAAAGGGTCCCTTTATTTGGGGGTGATTAGAGTAGCTGTAATTTGTTACCAGCTCCATATCCTCGCCACACTTGCTACACTCTATTACTGGACTGACATTCTTAAATGGTGTATAAACTGTCCCATTCAGCCACTATTCTTGCTATAAAATGCTGGTGATGTTACATTCAGTGTGTGCTCTTGGCAAATCACCTTAAACGTGGAATGAATTAGCTAAAAACTAATTTGCCTTCATTTTTGTTCTATGCAACATTTTCAAACATTTAAAAAATTATCTTTAACAATCTTTCAGAATTACAAACCACACCTCAACGCAGCGCCCTGACCGGCATGATGAAACGCGCAGGCCGCTGTCAGACTGTTCAGAGCCTTCGGCTAGACTGACCCTCCACTCCACAACCTTCTCCCTCCAAACAAGGCAGAACGGACCCCTGAATTACCCCTAATAACACACGGACTAATTGCTAAAGAAACGCCACCACAGACTTTACGACAATGAGCAAATTATTTGAATCAGTTGTGTTACTTCTAAAGTTTTCCGAAAACATACATTCTTCATACTTCAACAAACAAAACACAGAGATCGATGATAAAGCAAGACAATGATGCAAACAGTGGCATTACAAATGTTGAGGACACTTAAACTCCTATAATCCTACAGTTCATCTTGATCACATCATGTGTTGTTTTCAAACTTTCACTGGAAAATTAGTCATAGCCGTTGTACCAGTGTCCTGACCTCTGGACCAGGGTCATGTGGTTAACAGAGAAAATCTCCATTACTCAATAAGAGAGTATTAGATACACAAATAATTCATTTAAACTCATCAATCATCAGTGGAAAAGAAAAGTGCTCACTGGGTTACAGTAAATGTACGTACTACTGCAAGCTCAAAGTGCTCTGATTTGCTTCAAGGAAATATTTAACATGGCCAATCATTTCCAGATTCCAAGCGATAAGCTGTGCTGAAGTGACGGCGTGATTATTAAAAACAACGATAAATGCTACTCTTGAGTCTTGACAAACCATTTCCAGTATTCACACACCCTCACATGAAAGTAGTCAATGGAAACAATATTACATATAACCTGTGACACTTATGAAGGTAAATGCAATACTCCTTTGACACTCAGTGACATTTCACCTGGTAGTTGAGAGAATGAAGGTGATAATAATGGTAATAAAATAATTTCCAGGAAAATGCAAGAATACCCGAACATGTAGTGAATGCCAGAGAAAATGTGCATTCCCTATAAATACATCCAAGTGAAAGCATGACACAAATCGCTGGTGCTGCTGGTTGTGATGGCCACAGTCAGATTGTATGCAAGCATTAGCATCCATCATCACAACTCATTTTGCACAGATTCATTATTGAAAAGATCGTATACAAAGCGTCTTCAAAAAAAACAAAAACAGCTTATATTCAACACCAAATGACCATGATTTCATGACCAGATCGTTTGAAACAATATTTATTCTATGAAGTCATTCGAATGCACAACTAAATCAATCTTTTTCAAGCAGCGTTTTTTTCCCAGGAATTTTTCATGCTATAGTTTTCCTTGAAAATGAAAAAACATGAATGTGGCTTTAAGCCTCAGACCCTCAATCACGCGCGGCTCCTCTTTCGTCCCCACACAGTGCCCATGGCATGCCCCGACTTGCTTTCTCACTGACTTCCACCAAACAGTGAAGGCCAGGGCCAAAATAATTTGTATCTGTTCAATAAAACATTAAAGACCATCATGCCATGTCCTGCTCTCTTTCCCTCTCCCTCTCCCTTCTCCCCTGCTCTCAAAGGTCTTGTTAATGTTTCAAAACTGCACATAAGACAGACCAGCCAGACGATTAATTTGAAAGATACCCACAGGGTACCTGCAGGATTTTTTCTTACTCCTCTTGCTTCTGTAGTGTTAACACCTTGCTTTCTTCAGAAACGAGAGTGGAGGGGTGGCAGGCCAGGGAAGGGGGTGAGGGTAAAAAGCGTACAAAGTGTACCCTCCAGTTATAAAACATAGTGCTTTTCAAAAACAGCCTTTTGATATGTGAAATATGGTGAAGCAAAATGGGTTAAATGTTTTAAATGCAACAGTTTTTATTTGTAAGAGGTGTGAAGATTCAGTATATCCACACTAAGTAGCATATTGCTTCTTTGACTTTATGCTAATTCGCCCTGTTTTCTGCCTTCTTGTCATTCCTGATAATATCAGAAGAACACTAATTTCCACAGGCTTCATCTTTTTTTAATTGGTTATCTCCCTTTATGTTTTAGAGGTACAGTGTACCTTATATAGGCTACTGTGCTACATTTCGCAATAAATGCATTTGAAAAATAAGCTTCTAAGTATTTGACCTGATTAAATTCAGTTAGATTCACACAGAAGTCATCATTTCAAGAAGATATAAATTTAAAAAAAAAATCACTCTTAGTCTGCTTGCTGACTCGTGGAAAAGAGTCTTAAGATGAATGCACAAAATAAGCTGCAGAAAAATAATTTCTTTAATGCATGAAATGCCTCTCAAAGATGGTCAATATCCTCAAAAAGCATGACGATTTCTTTACTGAGGCGTGAATGTGCTGTAACACCATCTTCTGCCTTATTGACATTTGTCGGTGTCTCTGTGTAAGAGTTAGGTTATTCCAGATCCCTCCTTTTAAAACAGCTCTAAATGCTGAGCTATGAAAACTAATGCAGTGTGCATTCATTTCGGATAAATAGTTTAAGCTCGGGTGAATAAATGATTTATTTATACTCATAAATAATTTTATCAAAATATCCCAAAGCACTTTTTGCCTCATTGTACATCATTTTCTAAGTATGCTAGATGAGCCCTCATTTATTTTCAAATATCACACCATGTCTCTTGTAAATATGTATACTGGTCTTTCTTCTTATTTATTTTACAGATATGATTTTAATATTTCATTTTCAGCATAAAGTTCTATTTGTTTCCAAGGGCATGATACTATGAAATAAATATCAGAAGTATAATTCCCAGTCTTAACATATTGGAGGGCATAAATCATTTAAGAGAAACAGATCTTGTACATAAAGCCAAGGCCTAATTTTCTGAGCTGAACAGTTTGAAAATGTTAATCAGTAAACTCCGTCTTCTGTTTCCAAAAGGCTGCAGCTTGACAGCACAGTTTAGGTTGATGACTGGAGGGTTGCAGGCTCACACCATATGGTGACAAACCTGGTGATGTAGCCCCAAGCCAAGGATTTATTGTGGATTGCTTTAGTAAATATTCCTCTTAACTGTATAACGATGCACAACACAGAACTAAAAGGAGGATTAACTGTTTGGACTGTGCCAGGAATTTAGCCGGATTTCACCCAAAGATTAACACGCACAGACCTACTGCATGCTGTACCAACATAGCACTCAGTGGCAGACTGTTGTGTTTCAAACAGAGAACTGTGACGAATGTTGTGCTGAGGAAATACACTCAAATATCCAAATGTCCACTCTCACTCGGTGCAGCTGACACTGTGCCGTATGACACTGTATGTTAGCCTATATAGAGAAAAACAGGCGCCTCAGTGAATTAGAATAGTTGTGTGTTGATAAATTTAACACTTCAGAGTTGGAAATGTTTGCACATAATTTGTAGATAGCCTATATGTAAAAAAAAAAAAAAAAAAGCTACACACATTGAGCTATATAACCTCTTTTCTGAATGAGTAGGAGGAAATGTTAGAAACTAGCTTAAATGTCTGGGCTACTTGGAGGCAGGCACTTTTCAGTGCAGTTGCTATAGGGGTTCTCAGACATTGAGTGGGTTGCCAGAGCATGCATATATGTACAGTAAACAAGCTGCAGCCTGCCCTGAGTGGGACACAACATCCATTGGACCAGTGCAAGCCTACTGTTGTTACAAATTAGGAAACTGTTGAAAGCAATAAGCAACATGCGATGGCAACAAAGCATTAAAAACACAAGGCTAAAACAGCTTGTTTTCTCTGAAGCGTCAGACCACAGATATGGATGGATGGATGGATGGATGGATGGATGGATAGATGAGAGCTTCTACTGACTGTTGCACTGTAGGTCAAAAATAGTTAGCTATAGCAAAGATCGTTATAGCTATTTGTCTAAAGTTGACATCTACGGTGCACAATACATTTTCCTGAGTGAACTTTCGTGATACGGGTTTCCCTTCCTCTATGCTAACTTGTTGGATTGTTATGACAGCGATATGACATTGTCCTATCTGTGTTCATGGTATGATTTCATAAGAAATTCACAAAATCCTAATTACTGTATGGACACATTTTCTAATCCTAAATGAACCCCCAACCAAAAATATTGCTCTAGTTGCATTTTAGCTGGCAACAAAGCTCATAAAATTTAGCAGGCACAAACTAGTGACAACCTAGTGCAATGTTTACTTTGTTCTCCGTTACCAGTTCTGATGTTCCAGTGAAACTGTCAGTACAAAGGACAGGGCAAGTTGTGTTGCAGCAGAGAACAGTAACAGCTTTCAGTAAGTGTAAGGAGAGTGACAATTAGTTCTTGAGGTAAACCTTTATGCCCATAATTACCTGAATGGGGTGTTTGTATCCGCTAATGTATCTGCTCAGCAGTTGCTACTGTTTCAGCTAAAAATGAGCGGCCTTTCCTTGTAATGACTTGCTCTCTACAAACTGCTCTGCCCAAAATTAGTAGGCAGCAATTTGAGCGGGAGACATAGTGCAAGGATGGCACACTGTAAATCACTTATTGGAAGTTTCCCATAGTGTTGTTTATGCTCAGTTGCCTGACGAGAAATCAAATATTCCAATGTTCTCTCCTGCCTCTCAGTCTGATGTGTGAGTGCTGAATCGGTAAGTTCACAGCAAGACGTCTGGTGCGGTGTGGGACGCAAGAAGGCACCGGAGTTAGTGCATTTACCCCAGCGAGAGGAGATAAATGCCTTTCCTTCCACAAGGTTTACCACAAAGTCATCAACGGGACTCAACAGTGGTGAAACCCTTGCCTGGCCTGGCACGTTCAGATCTGCGCTGCTGACTTATGAAATACAGCAGCATTATTTCCTATGGGTAGCATTTCACCTTAAAACACTGCTTGCATATTTGCAAAAAAAGAGGAAATATCACACAACATTGCATTATGACACTTCGCAGTGGACCCTCATGTATTTCTAGAAGCTGAGAGTAGGCAAAATAAAACTTAGTGCAACAAATACCTGCAAACAAATAATGTTTGATAAAAACCAACCTCTTCTTCATTTTTGCAATGATGGATTAGTCTCTCAAGGATGCAGCGTGTCTCAGCATATTTATGACGCTGTGAGGAACACAACGGGAGAGACTGACATCTAGGAGATGTAGACTGTATGTGTAGGTGAAAGTCAGTGGTGCTCTTTCAGTACCTGATGTTGGTAATGAACAAAATGTCTATCGATGCTGTCATTTAATTTAAAAACAAACTAACCAATAAATATGCTCCCCCGTGGCTCCATGTCGTCCATAACCACAATGTTTCATTTCACTGCTACGCCGATGATACTCGGCCATATCTCCCTTTAAAAAATGATCCAAACAGCCTCGACACAACTTGTTCTGCAATAGTGTTGTCTCAGAACTGTTTTACCAGTCAACGACAGTAAATCTGACATCATTTTATTTGGTCGTCCCTGCTCCAGAAACAAGATTCAGAACAAACTAGGGAGTCTGTCTAGATTAGATAAGCGTCCATAAACTTGAGAGTTGTTTTTGACAGAAACCTGACTTTTCTGGATTATCTTACAAAGGCAGCACAGTGCTGTTTCTTTCAATTAAGGAATATATTTTAAAAAATTGAGGTGCTTTTCTCCACAGCCAATTTGGAGAAGGTCATTCACCCCCTTTTATAATCTATTTTAGACTACTGTGACTCTCTTTACACCTGTCTCAGTAAAAAGTCAGTCTCTCCTCTTCAGCTTGTACAGAATGCAACAAATGCAATTTAACTGGTGCTAAACGCAGAGACCATATCACCTCATTCATGGCATCCTGACGCTGGTTATCATTTAGTTTTAGAATTGAACTTATGATTTAACTGATCACTTTTAAAGCTAAGCCCCTAGCTATACTGCGGGCCTTTTAAGCCGCTATATCCAGGGCTTTCCTGGTGGGTCCTCAGTCTCGGCTGAAGACCAAAGCTGCGCTGACTGTTTGACACCCGGGCTCCTCATACTGTGGAACAACCTGCTGCTAATCACTATTGTCTTCTACATTTCTGCCTCAGACTCGTTTTTACAGACTGGCTTTTTTTTTTTGTTATTATCATTTGTCTATTCTTTTCATTCATTTGATGGTTTTTATATTAATTCCCATGTTTATTAATTTATTTTGTGTGAAACGCTTTGAAAACTCTGGTTTTACACGGACGCATATAAATAAAAATATTCTTTTATTACTGGGATTTTAAGAGACAATCATTCAATTAGGTTTTGGACCATTACATGGACTACTGTCTGATCTTGATGATCTAACACTAACATTTGCACACCACTTGGCCTGCATATTGACAAGAGCTCACTGTAGTAATGTTTGGCACACTGATATTAGAAAGCCCACTCATTCCACAGTTCCAGCGACTTTAGAGTTCAATTGCTCTGTGGAGATGTTGGCATTATCATAACACTGGCATTTTTCTTCTCCAACATAATAATTTTGACGGGTAAAATCATAAAAATTATAAAATCACAAAGAAAAGACACCCAAAAGGCACTCATGGATTAACTGACATATCACTAGTTATGGTGTAGTGGTCCCAGCAATGCAGATGGAGCTATGTTACAACAATGAAATCATAATTTTGCATGCTAATTATTTCAGTGGGCTAAAACATGGTATGGTATGTTATGTTATGTTATGGTATGGTATGGTATGGTATGGAAATTGCTTTTGAAATAGTGGATGTTGGAATTCACCCTTTCCAATGAAACAATTAAGCAACTTATTTCTGCCATTTATAAAGCAGGTTACATTATTTTCCATGAGTAAAAACAATCAGTGTATCAGTATGTATGCGTGTACGTGTCAGACATGACTCCAGTCTCGAGATGACTCTATTTGTTAAATTAAGTTGGTTAGTGCGAGTCTGTTTGCAGGTACCACTTGCGCTGTAGCAGGAGCCCTTTGAGCCTTCGAGCTGTATATCAAGGGCTAAATGTCAAGTATTTTAAGTTGAGGGCACTCAGGATGACTGGAGGATATTAGGAAATTAATTATCCTGTAAAGTACATTTTTGTGGCAGGGAGAAACTGACACATTGATTAATGAGCCTGAAGGTGTTTGCTTGTAAGAATATCAATTAATTTTTTACATGCAAGTGGAGTCATTAAAATGAGTGAGAAGACCTTGACTTAGCAAACCCAACAAACACGCAGAGAACCCCAGCATGATAACAGAGAGGCGGAGAGAGAGAGAGGGTTGCACAGCGGTTGGCGAAGCTCCCAGGTCACAAGCTTGGCCCGCCCCTGACGTCTTCCCCTTCTGCAGCGCACCACATCAAACCCACACGCCGTGCCAATTAGCAACATGGCTGTAGCACTGGGGCCACGTACTTCCCCTCTTTGTTTACCTCTTTAATGAAGCTCAATCATCACCTTAATTTCCCTCTAAAAGGACAAAGCCAGGGAGTAAGTTGTGCAGTGTGGAGAGAGGAGAGGGTGGTGGACGGAGACGATAATACATTAAAGACAGGTTTCACCCTACCACGGTTTCTCTTATTTATAGCCTTAGCAAGTCCACAGATATGAACTGGCCTTTCCCTCTCTCAGCGACTCCCCAGACCCACTTGATCCGATCCATTTGGCTATCTGCTAGGGTTAAGGAAAGCCTTCCCATCTAGCAGCTCTGATTATTTAAGATGGAGAGAATTGTGGGTTTAAGGTTGCATCTTGGGAACACACTGGGGTTTCTGGTTTTTTTTTTAAATCTCAAAGCCCTGCTCAATTATGATGGAGAGCAGGGTGGAGGATAGAGAGGTGGGCCATACTGGCCTTGGGTAGCCACTGGGGAGGGTGCCTCTGTGGGTCTGACAATACAGTGAAGAGCAAGACTACAGCACCAACTGTTTTTACCTGCCCAGAGACTCGACCTCATGCCATCCTATTCTCTATAAAACTATGCAGGCAGAAGCGGCTCACAGACAAGTTAAAAGCACCGTGAGTTTGCAAAGGAAATGCAGAGAGCGGCGATATCAGGGAATGAGAATAATCAGACACTGGGGGCTCAGTGTTGCACATTAATAACGGCATCAAATTTGCAGATAAAGTGAGTTCAGCATAACCGGTGGTACGATTTACTAATGTACAAATCTGGCAGGGCCTTTTTTTAATTTACTTTCCAGAATGGTCCAGTAGCCCCCTTTTGGATGAAAATCCTCTAGTCACAGCAACACTGTATTAAATCAATGCCGTATTGATCAGAGAAATCTTTAGTGGTTTTTCACATTAAAGAAGCATACTGAATCATATGATTTTTCCTCATCTCAACATGTTTGCCCATCTTAACATGAAGGATTTAATTCCAAAACAGTATATATCCATTAAAAAAAATACTACTTGAAACTCAAGCCAAATTCAGCCCTTATTCAAACCTTAACATGTCAAGGAACACTTTTCATAAAGTGTAAATAGTTTTTATTGGTTTGTTTGTTTGTTGTTTGTCTGTTACATTACAAATATAGATACTGCCTTTTATCAAGACAGTGTATGTCTACTCCATCCATCCATCCATCCATCCATCCATCCATCCATCCATCCAGTATCTCATTTTCTTTTTTAATTCATGCCATGTAAAACATCAACAAGGTTACAAATAGGCATATTATCTCATTTGAAGATGCAGTATGGCTGAACTACTGTTGGCGTATATGAATAATGTGATTAACATGTCATAATGTAATTTGAGTCTATTTCATCTCCACCAGAATGTTAGATGTGTTTCCGACATTGTCTCTAGCCTATCAAGGAATATTCAACACAGGGCTATAGGAGCTTTGATAAATGATGTAGCGCAATGTATTGGCCTGCGTGTCATTCTTTACAACAATTGACACGTTAATTTGATCTTGTGTTTAAGTGGAAGGCTAGGCTATTGCTAAACATCAACTTATTATAGAAAAACTGACGTCAATCAACTCAGAGATCCAAATACGATGCCGATATGCAGATCAAGAGCCATCAGATTCTACCTTCAGTCACTGGCTCCTGGCTAGCCCATGTTTGCATAATTAGTACATCAAGCAATTTGATGGCACCTGTGTTGAAGTGTGTAGGTGGAAGGATATAAATAATAATATAGCAGTTAATATGTAGTTATTGGCAGGCTGCTGTGTGTCATTGTGAAATCATAAGAATATTAGTCGAATGAAAACAAAATTAATTTGATCATGACGCAGCCAAAATGATTTTTCAAAATATTTTTTTTAAATCCACAGCTCTGTTTAAAGCTTATTATTACACAGAAAAGTAATACGCTTTTCTTAAAATTTCTTAAAAACTCACAAGACAAGTTTTCAGGACTCACTCCACCTCTAGATATCGCACATCTACAGAGGATTTAAATTGCAAGTCGGAATCAGGAAGATCACAAGGAGCCGCAGCTCACCGAGAGACGCCTAGTGTCAAAGCAAAGTCTGAGGTCTGAATACAGATGTGCGCAATTTCGGAGATTGAATCCCCACGTTCGTAGACTAAACTCGACTCTCAATCGCAGCTTTACTTGCTCTATCGCTTACTTGCTTATTTAAAATGTCTCTCCCGACAAGACGGGGGCTTTCTTCTTCTGTTTTGTTGCAGCTCAACACCGCCGCTGCGTATGGTATACATTTTTATGACATTCATCATTGGTGAAAATCCACAGACAAATAAACATAGTATTTTTCACACGTTGCTAAACCCACCGACACTTGATACTAGGCTTGTTTGTGTCTCCATCTCTGTCAGGGGCCTCTCCACTTGTAACCCACAGCAGACGACTCCTGAGGGCCAGGTGTTACCTACACGGAACAGCGGTGCAAACCCATCTTAAATAAGCAGATACTTTAGCAGGGCCCTCGGTGCAGCAGAGGATCATTATTTTGAGGGGGGGAAAATCCAGTTTGACAGATGAACCAAGGCCGCAGAGAGACACATCGCTGATACGCCACATAACAAGATCTCAGAAGAGTGAAACACCAACTCATTACATATCAAAACAGACTGGGAAGAAAGGATTTATTTGTTTTGTTGCAGGGGGTGATGATTCTATTTCATGGGAGCCAAAGCTGTGCACAAGGCAGCCACAGGTTCAGGGGGTATTATCACTGGCCCAAGTGATGAGTTACATAGTCCGAGCCGAGCCAGTTGTTCTCCCAAACTGGGAATACCGCGGGATCAGCAGAGGAGTCGGAGTAATTTAATGGGTGAGTTACTTAGGTGTACTTTAAGTGTGATTTTGTTGCAGGGCTGCTGCAGCAGCGGTGTGGTGTTAAAGACTAAACTTCAAATCACCAGCATGGATGAAGATTTCTCTCCGTGTAATCTAACCTGTTCTCTCTATTTAGCCTACCTACATCCTCTTTTGTCTGTCTTCAAACGTCTTCAAACTAACCCCCGTGAATGAATGAATGGGTGTCTTACGTTTCCTTCTATTTGATTTGAGTCCCCCAACAGCAAATTGTTGTAGGCCTAATTACAAAACAATACATTCCCATACTGTAATTAATACATTGTATTTCTTTTAACATACACTCCATGTTATCAGTATTTCCTCATCTCATCACATAATTTCTTCAATCTTTCTCATATCATTGAACCCAATAAGGATTCTGGGTAGACCAGCCTTTGTCATAAGAATGAAAGGATGTGAAAAAAGACTTTTTCACTGCTGCAAAAAGGAAAAGATGAGCCATTATTTGATACTGTTATTGTAACAAGCAGCGTGTTATACCGTATCAGTCAGATTTTTTGTAAGTAAGATCCAGAGTGGAGCTCAGAGTGGCCCTGAGTTGGATGATCCCAGCAAGCGCAGCCTCAGTCATTAGTAACACAGCCACTTTACTCAGCCAGATTTGTCCGGGCTTAAATGTACAGTTCAGACGGCTATTACTGCACCTGCTCACCTCTCCACGGCCGGGCAGAAACATGACCAGTGGAGAGAGGGGTCTCGACCCTAATGCCCGTCATCACTGATTAATGTCTCATCTGAATCAAGCAGCTATTTTCCACCGTGGCTCTTCCTCTCAACCCTCCGTCCTTCTCTGTGCTCAAGACCCGGTGAGTCTCATCAGATGTGACGGCCCCGGTATTCCCAGGGTCAGCCTGTGACTGCAGTTTAACCTTGTTTCTACTCCCCTCCTCTGTCCTATCGCCCTGTCGCTGGTCGTGCATCCCACCGCTGCTCTCCTGGAAAGAAAAGGAAAAAAATCGCTGGAACCTGATCAGGGCAGGAGCTCCTTTGGCAGGAGTTGGGCATGACTGATCGTTCTAATGCATGTTGCAGCATCCATAAAAAGTATCCCAAAGGTCCAGCAGTACACCCGCCTCCCTCTGTTCTAATCCACTGACTACCAATGGACACACAGTATGCATAAAGCCCACAATCTCTTCGCTACAAAGTTTGCCTTTCACTGATTAACTTTATTCTTTTTAACTTCACTCCTCATGTCTTTTAATATTGACTGTCTGCCTCCAATGAAATTGGCACAGCCTTTGATTTAAGTCTTGAGGTAGGGAAAAACACTTCGGTATCAATCAATTTGTTCCACTCCTTTCATTTGTAAAACATGTAAAAAAATATTTTGGCACCTGATGGTGGGGGAGCAAGGCTAAATCAAAGTGTATTAATAATTAACTCTAATTAGCAGTGTGTGGGAGAGGTGTGATGCCTGTCTCGATGGCAGCGCTCCACTCCTTCCTGAACCTCTGCTTGTTCTTGAGATCATCCACTGTGAGATATGACAGACTACAGAGAGAGGAAGACAAACTTCTCAGGGAGGAAAGGCGTAGGGTTAAAGAGACAGGACTGACTCTTTTGTATCCTCTTTCTATTTAATATGTTCATACAGAGAGAGAAACAAAGGGAGACAGAGAGAGAGAGAGAACAAGAGAGAGAGAGAGAGAGAGAGAAGGTAGAAAGAGAAGTGAAGCCATTTGTTATGACTAAAAGTTAATTAAGGAGCTTGTTGCGAGGGGATGGGGGCACCTGCATATGCACGTTTTAACTAAGCAAGAGCATTATGGGGGCAACTGGTGAAAAAAGGGCCTGAATGAACCTTAATTAATGTCTCAGCAGGGGTGGAGGGAACATTGAGACGTAGCTAAAACCCTCACAGGCCCAGATCCAAAGTGGAGCTCCTCTAGCTGGGAGAGTATTATATTTCATGGTATTGCATCATCGCGGATTATCTAACAAGCACAAGTGTCACTAAGCCAACAAACATCTCTCGGACCTGGAGGGGTAAATTAGTCTCCTGCCTCACACCCGAGCTGTAAGAAGTAATACGACAATAAAAATTCACACAAATTCCTTTTTAAACAGCAGGGACGTGCCTCCGCTGAATGTTTTAATGAGAACTGTATATTTGTATTAAGCTCCTGATCCTCCGTTTTCGCAGATACGTTTTTGCTAACAAAGACAATTCATCTCATATTTGGGGGGGAAATCTGATTACACCCTAACACTTTGACCCTCTTTCCTGTGATGAATCGGGCGAGTCGTGTATGCGGATTTTGATTTATCTTCCTGACCTTTTGTATGCAAAGGAGACACGTTCCGTATAACCATAATGTGACACGTCAGAAAAAGAGGTCAGGCCTGTGAGAAAACAAGCCTCCCTCCCTCTCTCCGCCGCCGTGATGAGTCTATTGTTTTGCCTCGCAGTGGCTGCTGTTATACTGCTGAGCACTGGAAGTTTATGTTGCCACTGATTTAAAATTCATGCTTTGAGTCAAGGCAGCTTCGAATCCATGGTGTTTTGATTGCACGCAGCCAATTTACGAAACGAATAAACATATTCGATTTATCCCACTTGCATCGGACAACAGCAATTTCAATATATATTGACCTTTTTTATTTATTTATTTAAAAAAAAAAAAATCATGTTTCATTGATCCTTTAAGCAAAAATCCACCCTAAAACTAAATTTATGCAAATACTACGATCGGGACAGTTCAGTCTTTATAAGTGAACGTGAAGAAGTCTTTCCCAAAGCTAGAAACCAGAGCCGATACTACTTCAGTCGATAATCTCCTCTGGAAAGACCGTTTCCATTCGATTCAAAGACCGGGAGAACAACTTTGCATATAATGTAAAAGTACCCAGTGAGATTTATATTTTATTTATATGAAATAAACCTAATTTGGGCGTTACATAAATACACTCCTTCAAGGGTCTATGAATCTCTTTACCCTACTTTAAGAATCACTGCTATTCACAAGCCAGTGTGTATGTGGCAAGCTGTGCGGCCAATGTGTTGCATGTATTATCAGATTGTAAAAACATCTGCAGAAATAAAACAGGATTTTAATTTGTTTCCAGGATTACCAAACATGCTTAAATTTGAACGTTTCATCCAAAGGATCAGCGATACCTGTATCAAACGTTACATAAATTACACTTTCCTCTTATCTTAAATCCCAAATCAGGACTGGATTGAGCAGAGGAGATGTGTGTATACGTGTGTGCGTGTGTGTGTGTGTGTGTGTGTGTGTGTGTGTGTGTGTGTGTGTGTGTGTGTGTGTGAGGGGATGGCGGCAAGGGCTTTAAATATTAATACATTTTTTTCTTGCCGTACTTCAAAAAGGCGACGATAATGCAGGGTTCCAAGGAGGCACCTCCTCTCGGAGGAGAGGTCTACGGAGAGAACGAGAGAGAGTGTCCTGTCATAATTAAACATGCATGGGTATTTTTTTCACAGACGCTGTTTGTTCCGCTGGCCTGGGTTTTGACAGGACGCCAAAACAAGCCCAGGTGGAACAGGGTGTGCAAACAAGCTTGTGAGTACAGGCATGAAACACACAAATTAGCACCTAGACCAGATGAATATGCAAGTGCTGGGATCAGGGCCAGCACGTTATCCCATGATCAGAGCACACAGCCAAGTAAGGTGAGAGTCAACAGAAAAACAAAGATGAGGAATGCGTCTCTCCAGGTAGATGGAACAGATTTTCCCCTTTGTGGATGATTTTTGCATGAGCATATCTGATTAACTGATGCTTGAATATTTAAAAACCTTCATCATAGCTCTTTGAAGGCAGTGGCAGGCAATTTATACCTTTTCACTATCACTGTAGATCACTCTCATCTACAAGAGCGAAGATGTATCAGGGAGAGAGCCTAAGGAAGCAGAATGCATGGTGTAGCCGGTGTTATACGGTGTGTGGCCTTTGGTATTTCATTCAGTCCTGCTCAGCTCTATTTTGCAAAGTCTTACTACTCCAATAATTGATACAAGAGAGGCTGAAACATTGGTCAACAGGCCACAAACCATTTGTGAATACAGTCCTGCCAAATCTAAAGGAAAAACAATAACAACCTAAGATATGCTGCGGAGACTAGAGACGGATGCGAGCGACTGTTGATGGATGTGATGGGGGCTGGTGGAGAAGGAGAGAGGGGGAAAAATGAGGTTGAAAAAAATAGATAGAATCGAAAGAGAAAGGAGACAGGGCAGGGAGTAAAGGAGAGAGAAAGAGACAGATTGAGAAAGAGTGAGTGGTAGGCACTGAGTCCCACAAGAGGAATTGTAAAGTAAA
>OMOV01021016.1:27680-42392 GCA_900312565.1 Beryx splendens
ACCTTGGGCCTGGCGTGTTCAGAGTCGTAACCGCATATAGTCGGGAGGTCAGGCTTTGCCGTTGTTTTGTCAAGCAGAAGACGGCATACGAGATCACTGTGTGACTGGAGTTCAGACGTGTGCTCTTCCGATCTGCCTTGTGGAGAAGGAGAGAGGGGGAAAAATGAGGTTGAAAAAAATAGATAGAATCGAAAGAGAAAGGAGACAGGGCAGGGAGTAAAGGAGAGAGAAAGAGACAGATTGAGAAAGAGTGAGTGGTAGGCACTGAGTCCCACAAGAGGAATTGTAAAGTAAAGCTGAGTGAGTGAGCACCACCAGTCCAGGGACATCTCGCAGGTTTTTCCAGGCTGGACACTCGGAGTGCATGTCAGGTCCCCGAGCGCCCAGAGCCGGAGCACTTCCTGACACAAGTAGCCTCCCAAAGATGAACAGCATCACCTCCACTCCAGTTAGAAGGTCGAGAAATTGCTCCCACTGCACATGGCCCCCTCCTTCCTCTTACATCATGTGACCTCTCCTTGTCCGCTTAGAGATCTTTCCCGTCTCTTGCCGGTCCACTCTGGCCTCTCAAAAAGGCAGCTTTTACACTTCTTAACTCTTCCACTTGGCGGGACACAGAGACCGCTGCAGCACAGCAGACCTTTTTCCACATGAGTTTACCCGTTAAGGCTGTTCTAAAATAAAGCCCTCTTAGTCACACATGAACTGAGGGTGAATTATGGATGGGCCTTAGTGATGAAGTTGTGGGATATCTTAATGACACCCAACACGTCTCCCTGTGACTCCCCAGCTGCCGTGAATTATCTAGCTCTCATAATTAAACTGAGAAAAGAACAACTTCAGTCATCAATAAGTCATCACTGGCAGCTCCAATTTACTACCCCGCACTCGCTGATTGTGTCGTCTGAAGCGGCTCCACACGTTCCTCGGGGATGTGATACACACTGGCCTATAGGCTCATTTCAGCATAGGATTCACCTAATAATAAGCGCCAAAAAAGCATGACTTGCATTCAAAGACTAAAGCCATGGATTTACCAGAGTAGGCAATGCTGAATAATATATAATAATCCCTGTTTAAAGTCCATTTCTTTAACCTGTGGTTGCTGAATGCTGGCTCAGGGCATGTAATGACACTGTTGCTTAGCTAGTTCACTGCTCCCATAAGGCTTTTTGGAGCCTCATCAGCTTCCATTCGGCGGAGGATGCGGCACACGCAAAGGCAACACTGAAGGGAAACCTTGATCTACATCCATTTATCCACATTGTAAAAAAAGTTCAATGGCACTGTCCTAAATAAGTTTGTAGTGTATACTTCAGCACCCCATCTAACATTCATGTCTCCTTTTTATGCTTTTATCACCTTGAATAAGGCAGACTCAGTCAACCGTGTACTCTCTCCCCTTATCTGCCAGTTCTGGGAACATCTACCAGTCCACCGAAGTAAACCAGAGCCTAAGCTCCATGTCCACAACTTGGCTTTTAATATTTAGTGACACAAACTCCAAGGTGTGTTATATATTGCGGATAGAAAACAACTTAATTGAATCGCACAATAGGTCTACAAACTGTCTTCAAAAATAGGGTCTAGGGTATCAACCCATTTTTTTCACTATATGCATTTGTATATATAATTTACTTAAATGTGGCAAAAAGTGACTCTATAAGATTATAACATGGCAATGTGATTTGGTGTCTTGTATGTGCACTTAGTAAAATGTCTATATCAGTTATGCAAGAAACAAATAAATGAAGCAGAATAACTTTTGAGAGCTGTCAAGAGAAATGTTACAACTTCATATTAGTGTGGGAATTAGAACCTTTCCTCAATTTACTCAATCATAAAAACAAACAAAAACCCAACAAACCTAAGATAGCTCTTTCAGTTTGACGTGTTAAAGCCTGTCCCACAAATGTTCAAATGAAAGAACACTTAGGCTGGAGGCCACGGTGAAAGAGGCTAGGCTCCATAGTGTGACTAGAGTGCAGTAGTCAAGATGATTGAACTTGGCTGTCTTCGGGGAGGGGGGAATACATGTGCTAATCCTAATCAGGACCTGTTCCCTGCCATGTAATGGAGTAGGAACAACCCGAGCTCCACGCTGGACACGCTGAGGCTACATTAGTGAATAATGTTTTCCAGCGTGGGACACCGTTTCTATTACGCTCCACATGCAGGAGGAAGAGGAAGCTGTCACTGTGAATTAACCACAGGCCACGCCATGCAAACATATCATCTGTAATTGGAGTGAAAAAAAAAAAAAGAAGGGAGCGAGGGGAGAGGAGAGAGGCTTTTTAAAAGAATCCTCAACTCCTCCGCATCACCGAGATGGTATGTTTGAGACATTATGAAGCTTTTAGCAACTGTCAACCTTCAGGACAAAGGATTCTTACACTCCGTCCTCCAGAGGCTGTTTTATTTACTCAGTCTGCGTCGGTCTGTGGCGAGCCCGAAAAAGCCTCCGTTGGCAAGTGCTGCTGCGGCGGTTTTGGAGAAATGACCAAGTTCACCTGATTATATCGACAGCTCTACTGTAAAATCTCCCCGCGTCAAAGGTCAAAAAGACGATGTTTTCTTATTGTCTCTCTGAGTTCACCTCCATCTCGAGGAGAGCAAATCTCAGAGCGGAATCACTTTTCTGACAATAATTTATAAATTATGCACCGCTTGTGTTTGAATTGAGAAAGGCTTTCATATCTCTTCCATTAACTCAGATTAAGATTTCATACTGATGCTGGGGAGAATGCTAGCAATATCCCCGTCTCATTTCAATGAAATTTTTATTAGTGCTTTTTTCTGTAGTACACTCCTATTGGGATGTCTGTGAATCTGAAGCTTGGCTTTGGACATGAACTCCCCTCAACCTGCCTGCCAGTGGCTCTGAAGGTTTCAATATTTTATGGGCTCCGGCTAACTCAGCCGTGAGATTCCAGCTGCAGAGATTTAACTCTAATGTAAAAATTGTGAACGGATGAAAACTGGGATGTCATAAGTAATACATCTGTTCCAAGAGGGGGCATGACTACCATCCACAAAAAATAAAATAAAATAAATAAATAGCAGAACAGAGGGAAAGGAGGCATTTAAGACTTAACACAGCACTCCATTCTTCCCCTTTATATTTCCAAAATGAAAAGACTTAAAGCTATAACGCTAAAATATATCAACCCCAATCTCCCAGTCCTTCAATTGACTCCTAATTGTGTGCACTCTTTCCCCCTTTTTGTGCGGCCATCAATAAAGCGGGTCCCCTAATGTCACCCTTCTGAAGAAATGGGCATCACACCACTTACAGTTTATAGGCCAAATCCATTTCTTTTGAGCATCTCGCCTTTTCCTTTCTCGCCATCCTAACGGAATTCAAAGCATTTGGAAAATCTGTCTATTCAGCGGTAGTGTCCCGGCGCTTTCTTTCCCAAGAACCAAGTGAGGTCAGATGAGATGGGTCTGATGAACTTTCCCATTTCTCCCATCCCTGCAATCTATAGCGTTCTCCCTTGAGCCATATGTTGTCCAGTGCAGTCAAGACTGCTCGTAATGGCCCTGCTAACAATGCACTCTTTGTGCCGGATGAGGCAAGGAGAAAGCTGGCTGCCGGGGGGCAAGAGGCGGAAGAAACACTTTTAGTGCCTGCTTATATATATTTTTTCATTCCATTATACAAGTGGACTCTGCTGGAAATATTTGTCTTGACAGTAGTTTAGCATTGCTCCCCACCCCGCCGCCCTCCCCTAAAAGATTAAACTATTGAAATTGTTATGAGCAAAGATGCCCCCGCTCCTTTTGTGCGGTAGAATCTGTAATGTCCTAAACCGGGCTTCTCTTACCAAACTTATTTGTTAGCTTTTTGTGCAAACTTTGAAAGATTTTCTGGGGGAAAGACAAGAAATTCATCTAATTCTCAGAGGTGCCTACACTCAGTGGAGCATGACTTCTATAGAGGCATAAGCTTCCCTCACACTGTATTTATCGCTTTTTATTACCAATAATAACATTGCTCCTCTGGGAACTCGAGGGTAAGTATGCCCCCTAGCACTCCAGCCCTTTTACAGACTGAGCACAGTGAACTGAAAACAGTCCTTGCACTTGCTTATAAGATAGGGGCTATATTCTTAGAGTATCTTTTGCAGCTGATAAATAAAAAATCACATTGGTCTGTCGCACATCCATATTACTACAGATTACCATAGATGATTATAAAACCTTATTGAGATTTAGACACTGAGATGAGCGACTGTGCGTGTCAAACACGTTGGATATGTTGCTCATCTCTATTAGAAAACCACTAAAGTTCCTCTACAGCGGCGCAACCAGACAGAAAATAATGATAACAAGGCATTCAACAAGGTTGCATATTATTGCTTGCACTGCTGATCCCTGCACGCTACGGTACGGCAGTTAAGTGTCGTTAAATAAGAGGATGGGAAAACAATGCTGAGGCGGTACGCTTTCATGACATTTGAAAATGTCTGAGGCTAACTATTAAAGCGCTGCTAGGGTTTGCCTATGAAATCTGTTAACAGCCCGAGTCCTCTCTCGTCAATACATCCAAGTGTACTGTACCTCTCAGAAGCATTGGAGGGCATTCCTAAATATCCAGTCATTTTACAATAAATGTTACTGTAGCATAAAAGAAACACCGAATCGCAGTCTGAATATCAATGTAGAGTAAGTATCCTTCACTTGCTGTGGTATAATACATTAAAACGTGGTAGACGCCTCATCTTGTTTGAGTTGAGTGCTATCTAATTAGAATAACGCTGGCGTATAAAGGCAGGGGGAGATGCAGAGGCCACGCGAGTGGATGTCCAGGTCACTGTGTAAACACAGCTGATTGTCTGGGACACCCTTGTTATCTAAAAGTCGTTTCCATCATTAACACAGAAGGACACACATCTCCCCTGGGAGTAGACGGACAGCTCCGGGGGTTAAAAGGCACATGCTGAACTATCAATAACTTCCACTAATTGTATGCTTTGTAATTAGAAGCATAATCAATTATGAAATCGTTGGGTTCTACCGCCGTCACCAAATTAGAATAGGCACGCAAACCGAATCTGCATACATTTATATAATAAAATAATTGGTGCATGTGATTGTGAAACATTATTCATCAATAAAGACATTTGCATCTTTTGTGAGGAACTACACCGGGGCTTAATATTATCGCGAAAGAAAAAGAACTTGATCATTTGACCTCTACATTGTCGAACTGCAACTGATGCGCTTAATCGTCAGCTGTCACTTCCTATCTTAATTAATCCTAATAGACTATTGATGCGACACAACTGTTAGGCTTTATAATTAGTATTGCAATTTAGACCGGATAATCTAACAGGGCAGCCCAATTACTCCGGAGGAAATAGAAAGCTGCGAGGCAATAATTGTGAAACAGTCGCTGCACAGTGGAAAAAAAAAAAATCAAGAGCTTTTTTCTTTTGAAAGAGAAATCCATGCATACATTAAGCAATAAATGACAAAACACTTCCTCGGCTAATCTCATCAGCCATTCAATGTATGAGACACAACTAATTTAATTGATTGCTGCTATCAATAGCAAACAAATCTGTTGAGTTGTCCATGCTCATATAATCTGACCTGATTCCTTCAGCTGTCACTATCTGTGAGAAAGCTGCCATGCTATGCTTTTCTAATTCTGTCAGGCCGGGGCATTTACATGTCTTTGTGTTTCCATGTTGATAGGGCAATTAATAAAATATATGTTAATAGGACCTTAATTGTTTTACAACAGTGGTTTGACAAGGCTGAGGGAGAGGAGACTTGTCAGTGATATGAAATCTGCGGCCACTCTGAGCAGCATAGCCCTCAGCCTAACATATGGTCCCCTTTCCAGGCTTTAACTGTACCACATAATAGGAGCCTGCTGTTTATTTTTGAAACATTAGTGATGTCACTACTCCTTTGTCTCCTCAAGACAATAGCTGCTGTCTCTGCCGTGCGAGGGAAGACAGGCGAAGTCCCCAAAGATGACATCCACATTTGAATAATAATCACAAATCCATCACTAAGTGCTGTTACACGTCTCAATTATCTTGCAATTATTTACAATTACCTTGCAAATCAGCCATTTTAAATTAATTAGAGGGGGCTTGTTTTATGAGGTGAGTATCTGGCATATTCTTATGTTATGTATTAGGATGGAAAATAATATCTATTTAGGTCGAAAGGTATTACAGTTGGCAATTAAAGATGTGCACTTCTAATATTTTTAGGATGTTTTAATCCTGAATATGTCAAGAGAGTATAACAGTCGACTGTTACACCAACAGACTTGTGTGACATCACAGGACCCAAACTGGTTATTGGTACTAAGTGTTGGTCAGCCTTGGTTTGCAAATTATGTTGAATACAATACTCAGTAAACACAAATTAAAATAAAACTGTGTATACACTACTGCCTTTTTTTTTAAATTTGTCCAGAGATTATTCATGAAAGTGCCGTTTCTGGTGGATTATAAATGACTCAATGAGCAGCTAGCGTTAACAACACTCTTCCATCAGTGTTTATTTAGACTCGTTTCTGTGGCAGAGCTGTGTGCTTCAATGCAGGGGGATGCCAAGTGATTCATACACAAATGACCTGAGGGAGGCAGCAGTGCAGCGAACAAATGTGAGCACAGCATCTCACACTCAGACTGCGCTTTAAAGGCCATTTACATAGTGAAATCTAATTACCCTAGCACTATGAGAGAGTATTTGATCTCAATCTTAAACAGAGCAGAACATATTATTAAGAAAAAGGGGCTTTTCTTAGATGAAGGTGGCTTACGGAACAGAGGAATCAGCTTGTACACAATTCAGTCCTCCTTTTTTAATTATTTTCCAACACAGATGAAAAGGAGAGAACAGTGATTTATTTGTGTCCTGGGAGACAACACAGGCTTTTGGAGAAATGAAGCGGAAAGGGGGGAACTTTGGGTGGACAATGTGAGGAGAACAAAGTCTCACTCATTCTGTTGTTTCTGCTTAAAAGGAAATCAAAAGTTCTCAGTGTCCCGCTTATTAAGCAGAACCTTATGTCCAAGCAGCATGATTGTTGACATGGAGTCCTCACATAATAATAATTATAATTATAATAAGTTAAGGTGATTATAGCAGTGTCTTGTCTTTATTTCTTAAACAGGACCAAAAGCTTACTTATGTTAATAATTCATAAAATTAATAATAAGTGACCTTTCTCATAATTTAGAGGCCCTTTAACATGGGTAATGAAATAAATACATTTAAAGCTACATACAGTATTAAGCTCTATGCCTATTTCCTGTAGAAAATACTCCAACAAGTAAAGTCATACAATATATATTTTCCACAAAAGGTAGACAAAAACAGAAATAACAGGCTTGTGAAGGCTACTTAGAAATTGCAAATGACTGAGGACATAATATAATCCACTGAGTTCCTCTAAATCATCTAATTAATCACTACTAATTATCTAATGACACTCTAATTACTTTCAGTTACTTTTGGATTACAAAATCCATCGACTCAGATATTAAAGACACAATTTAGCCAAATCTACAGGCTGTTTGCCAAGACGTGTATTATTATCATCCAATATTTCAATCTTATTTTGCTATTATCAAGTTATATTTTCCTCACCACACATATTCTGAATTATCCAAGAAGTAACAACATTGTTTTTCAAAATAAAAACCTGGAATCTGAGCACCATGTATGTTTTCATCAAGTGTAATGGGATTACAGTTGCCAGTGTTGTACCCTATACATCCTGCTGATTTTCCAAAGATACTTTCATGCAGGGAAATATTTTATCTTTTCTCTGTCAGCTAGCGCTCCACCGCAATCCACTGTTCTAAGATGAGGTATAAATTGCTTCTCATAAGCACTGCTTTGTTTTCTTATTATCTGCCCACTGGCAGGATAGGCAACTTTATTTTATTTTATTTTTTTAAATATCTTTACATACTGACGTTGATAAGACACAGCGTGCATACAGGCGTTCAGGACGGCCTATGATGTGGCGGTTTGAAAATACCGCCCCAAAAAGATTGGCACACGCCTGCATTCCTTTGACTATCCACCTGTACGTTTTCAAGATTCCAGTAAGGTGCTGCTCAGCTCTCTGTGCAGTCATGTTTACTGTTCATTCTCAAGGAGAGGGCTTTGTACATCATATAATAAATGCACCTTAACAGACAATCTCCAGTATAGCAGACGATACAGGTAACTGTGTTATCTGTGCATTTACCATCACATCCATATAGATTGGCCTGTGTGCCTAAGCGTGTGTCCGAATGTCCTTACAGTACGTGTTCACCTGTGTGTGTGTGTGTGTGTGTGTGTGTGTGTCTGCACACATACTTGTGTTCCTCTATGCTTTATGCCCCTCCCTTTGTTGTGTTCTAACAATTTCAATACCACACCAATTTCAGCCTCCATAATCTACAAGATGTTTTTTTCATTACTAAACGACAATCAAGTGTTTCTAACTTGCCCTTATTTTATATGACAAAATTAGAGCTTTCTGAAAATTGCTGCGAGAAAAGGCCTGCGCTCTTTCACTTCTTTGTTCCCTCTCTTGGAAAAATCATACATAATTGCAGTCACTCCATGAAGATTTTTTAGCTATGACCTTTAGTGTGCAATAATATAGAAAATAATGGGGAGCAGATTGCCTGCCTGAGCCTCTTCCCCTCCTCACCCACATCTCAATCTCCGAGGGATGGCCGCTGCCTCTTGGGCTATTTTGATACTATTGTGCATTATGTTTCCTTACATGCAATTACTCTCTTTCAGAAGGGGAATTTAAGTCCTGTAAAATTGAGATTGCATGTGCGGGACCCTTGTTCTAGCTTACAAATTGATGCAGAATTGATGAAACTACTAAACAAAAATTGGCACCCTTAGATCTTTACACTATTGGAATAACATCAATGAATGCTGATGCTTGTAAACTTCCTCCACCAAGGACTCGGCGCAGAGACTCGCCACACTGACATTATTTCCACACCAAAAGAAAGAAACATTTAGTGCATATGGCTCTTCAGGTAACCTTCATAGAAGGACAAGCATGCCTAACATTTTCAAAAGTCATCAAATCCACCCCATATCAAAACTGATGGAAGAACGGAATCTTACACTTCTGCATGTCTGTGCTGGACGGTTGCGTCCATGTGTCGTCTATAGAAAATGGGATTTCTATGGAGATGGCAGGGATCTATAATGACATTTGTAGGAGCCTGTGGATTTGTTGTATATAGGATTTGTTTGGTGGGCTGGCCCTTTGAGGAGTCCGTTTGGTCTAATGGTTTCACAAGGGAAAACAATCAAGATGACTTCACAGCTATCTTCCAAGGTGCTGGTAAGCAGCGAGGAGCTGGTATAGGGAGCGCTCCTCTGTTCCTTTAAAACAGGCTGAAGTTCGGTCCTTCCAATAATCTAGGCCTGGCTCTCAAAGTCACGATAGGGAACACTGTTGTCCCTCTGGTCTCTCCATGAACACAACATGTGGTAGACTGCTCATTTCCGCGGCCTCCCTGGCTTCTCGCAAACTTCTTCAGTCAGTCCCTGAATACAGAGTCTTCCACCAACCCTGCCAGGCTTCCTTTTTGGACAAAAGAGTCCACCACAATGATGACAATAACAATAGCAGTCACAGTCGTATATCGCCAAGTTTGCCAGGTACCGCAGGCTTTTACCTCACAGACAGTCAGCAGGTAACATTACAAGAAATAGTTTAACACAGCGCTAAATGGTAGCAGTTTTACAGAACATATAATTATGAAAACGTGCTAACGTTTTTCATGATGATCCAATTTAAAATCAGCAACCATTTCATCCATTATAAGTAATTAGTTGTAGATAGTGCACAGATTAATAACAACAGTCTGAAAGCTCAACAGCAGCTCAAGCTTAAAAGTCCGCAACCAGAAATTAGTTTCCAAATACTTAAAATTGAGTTTTTTCAAATATAAACTATTTGAAGAACCATTTGAAAATATCTTATGACCATTTGCTTCTGAAAATGTTGCATACTTAGTCATTCATAGGATTGGGAGAAATCTGCGCCACCTATGGAACAGTTGCTAATATGCATCAATAAACAACTCAACTGACACATTTCAATATTTCAGAATATATATTTAAATTGGTCCAGGAAAAGGTCTTCCATGAATCATTTCTTGCCAATGCCAACACAGCAGCCTGCAGGTGTGCCCACTGCCCACCAATGCTTAGTCACAACAATGCTCACGCTCATAAATTCATGCCGTCACAGCAGCACACCCGTTTTGATCAAACAAATAAACTAAACAAAAAATGCCCTGGAAGAAACTTCCAAGAAACGCTTAGTGCTACAAGGGCTTTGGGGGAACCCACCCACCACCTGAAGTCTACTGGTAAGACTGCTGCACGTTTCAGTGGTGCTCTCACCCTCGTGTCACCTTCCTCCTTCCAGTGTAATAATGAATGAGATGTAATCTAGATAGGCTAACTAATTACTTTTTTCATTTATGACCCTTTCAGTCCCTATAATGAGGAATTACAACATACTTACCGAAAATTACAGAGCTTTCAGAAAGCACAATTTTAAACACAGAGGCTGAAAGCAGATTTTAAATGTTAATCATTTTATATGCGCAACCTGGGGCCTGCCTCGACCTATGAACCGAGGCTTAAAGGGGTGCAGGCTTGCTCTGCTTGGACATTGGTTGTTATGTTTTTTTGACCAAGCAGCAGAAAATCCAATTATTAGCAACAACCCAATTACTTTCCCCTCAGACTCAGCGGCTCAAATCCAAGGTTGGATTTGTGGATTAGCAAGGTTTACCGATAGACTCCTAAAAAGGAAGCAACAATGTAGAATTTCCTGGCCGCCTGCACTCTTCCGGGATTTGGAGTCAGAGGGTGACATGATCATTGAGAGGTGGGATAATAACAGAGGGAGGGGAGGGGAGGAAGGAAGGGAAGGAACGGTCTCTGGACAGTAGATCACAGTTAGCCGAGGTCAAAAGTGCAAGTAGGCCCTGTCAATGGAGACCCAGCCACTAATAAAGTCATATTGACTTTACAGCCATACTTAATGCTGTGAGTTACTTGACACATAAAGCACCACTGCATTTGTAAGTCAATTAGAGGGGGTGGATGAAGCGCTTGGGCTTGCTGTCACTCTAACCTAAGGAGGATAACGTCGGACACTGACCTTTGATCTTACCCAGCTACCGACTTCACGCATCTGCAGGCCACTTGTCTGGGAGGGCAGGCTGTGAACGCCGAGGTCTGACTCTGGTAATATTGATCAGAATAGACAACTACTCATAACAAAAATGGAACAGGGGCATGAGCATCTCTTTAAACACAAACGAAGATAGTGTCAAATACCGACTAGGGTGGCGGTACACTCCTGGCTAAATTATTTGTTTTAAACCTATTTCCACACGGGGAATAGAACTTACCATTAAGTCGCCTTTTACAGTAGACACTTCCACTTCTGTCAAAGTGGGTCAAAAAGTAGCGGGGAATGAATTACTCATTAAATGAAACACTTCAATCTTTTTAATAAGGAGATCCATGAATGATATGTGGCAGCTGCTAAATTCGCAAATATCCTCTCTAAAAGCTTTGTAAGCTTCATCAAACTAATCGGAGTGGACAGCCACCAAATAGAATCTATTCTGAATTCGCCATTTGTGGATGTGCAGGAGCAGGTGAAGTCTTTTGGCAATAATTGACTGGAAGGTATGCCGTTCTCTATTAATGTGCAAGGATTAAATTTAACACCCACCTTATATCGTTCGGCGAGGAATCATATTGTGCTAAAGCCCACGGTAACCCGAGGTATCTCTTTCATTATTGCCTAATTAACCTGCTAATAGCCATGTCCTTACCGCGCCGTCTCTTTAATTATCCAACGGCCTGCACCGCGTTCATACCGAGATTACAACTGTGTCAGTCAGCTCTCTGTCCCGGCACATCTTTTATAAGAGATCAATTTCTATATAGCGTATTCTGAAATATGCTGTTTAATTAACAGCTATTTTCATCCTTAAAGGACATGCTATTTTACGACTGGGATATTATTCTCTACAACTCCTGTGAGGGAGTTCTGGTGTCTGGAACAGGTTTCAGACAGGGGGAAGGCAGCAGAGGGAGAGCGAGGCTGCTGAGTGTATAACCACTAGATGTCCTTTGCAGTAAAGTGAACATAAATGAATAACAAGCCGTAACCCCGGCTGAGCCGTGCCACTGCACTGGAGAAAAGGCGAAAAGGGAAGAGTCATACCACTTCATCACATATTACTCATTCAAGACAAGACACTGTCATTAATTGTAATAACGATTGAGTGCCTAGGCTCTGATTCATGGCCAACGCATCGCACAAGCATTTTTGGCCACTCAGCATAGTTTCATTTTAAGTGTGGCAGCATTTTGCTCAACTTTTCACCCCTCAGAACTCCACAACAAATATATATCAAAGTTTGGAGCTCTTCTATTCATTTCTTGAATGCTTTATATTAAAAAAAGGCACCTAACCAAAATGAATAGCTGTGATTTTGTAAAGCCACCGATGTGTCACTGTAGTGGATGGCACAATGAAACGCGTAAAAACCAGGACAGGAGGCAGTGATGCTACTGAAAATGTTACTTTCCCCTGTCATTTCCCTCTAGACATACAACCAGTGGAGCATTTAAGTCGCTAGACGCTCAGCCAGGACTCAGACAAGTGAATTTATGTGTTAAGTTGGGTGTCCCCCTCCCTCCCCCCTCACTGTCTCAAAGGCCCACCACAGATAGCGAGTTCCATTAGGAATTTCAAGTCGAATTAAGGTGCTTGGGGAGGACACATTAACACATGTGCCGCCTCTGTAGTTAAATGTCAGAATGGGAATGAGGGCCTGTGACTTTATATTCCATTAGCCACAGCCTCGTGTTTCCCTGCTGTGTATCTAAATAAATAATCGAGACAGCCTCCAAAACACGAATCATCTTTTCACAATAATAGAAAATTAATGGGTCTGCTTGGGTAAGTAAATTACACCAAGAACATCCAAGGGCCTAAATCACTGCTGAGAGACGATGACAAAGGATGCATTATAGGCCACAGCAAAAAGGAATCCACTCGTCCAGAAAATTCTGAAATCTGAATAAAACGCCGGGGCTCTCAAGCTTTCTAGAATCACCTTGCATGAAAATCAAATTCAGTTTGGCTTCTTATTAATTCATAAGCCATTAGTAACATATTTCTCTTACAAAAAGCCCCTGACAATGGAAAAAAGAGTGTGTTTGGGAGAGGCATGTGCAATTAACATTTAAGTATGGACGATTAAAAAGAGGTTTCAAAGAAATGGCTTAGAGTGGGGTCTTGAAAGATGCAAGCGGCTGGATTATTTTATGGAGCATTAGCCAGATATATTTAAATGCACCTGAAGTGTATTCCTGCCTACAGTATGCATAACACCTGTCATGCTAAATCATGTACACAATCGGCTCCCATTATGAAGAATGAAGCCCGGCTGGAGTACTCTTAATATTTAACTGCCGCTATAGGATGTCCGTATACTGCAGCATTGTGGGTAACAACGGGCTACACTGCAGGTTTACTTTTTTGTAACCTTTCTTATCCATGGAAACTCAACTGAGCACACATGCTGTTTTCCAGCAATGTCCTGCTTCACATTAACCACACATTCACACCTGAGAGCTGACCGGCGCAACCACACATTTCTACTGTTGGACTCTCTTTTTAACTGGAGCTACACGGCTAATTACAGCATGGGAAATGACGCGTCGAACAGGTAACAGCGCTAGAAACTCTGATGCAATGTACAAGGTACGCATGCAGTAAAAAGGCCTTTGGTAAAGCGTATATGTGGTAAAGAGCACACAAACTTGAACCTTGAGCCTTCACTAAGTAGGCAAAACTAGAGGGACTAATTCCATAGTGGAGCAGGTGTTAATGTCATCTCATTTCCCCACATAAACACCTTTCTTTCTCCCCGCACATAAATTATTAGCAACAGATGCAATCTACTGTTTACTTTTTAAACAGGATGAGGGGAGCTGCACCATATGAAAGGCACGGCGCCGGTCTGTGAGCCAACACAGGTTACAGTGCAGAGCGGAGAGGCCCAGGACAGAGAGCACCAGGAGAGTCATAAATAAGTCACACAGCCCCTGGACCTTCCTCTGAAGGTACCAAGACTCTGACATCGAGCTTTTTCATCTGATAGCCCTGAAATGTCCTAGAGAGATGTGGGGAATTCAGATGCTACACACAAGTGGGTATATATGCACGCGGGTTGTGTCTGTGTATTTGTGCGAGTACATCACAACCCTGTGCATCACGCAGCATCAGGCATCTCCATGCCTCCAGAGACCCGCAGCATCCACCACTTTTTCAAAGGTCTTTTTTTTTTCCACTAAGGCCAGCATCATGTCAGGGTGCCAGGTGATCTTGCTTCCAGTTCAAATAATGACTGCAATTAAGCAATTAAGACCTGAGAGGCAGGGAGGCTAAGAGCTGTCTTTCCTCACACTTCTAAACAGACGGCAAATGAGGATTCACAAGGGAATACCAACATTATGGCTATGGCATATGCTTGCTCCCTTTTGTATGGATAGCAATAGCTTATGTCAAGGGGGTAGAGGGAACAAGCACTGGGTGATATGTCTAGCCTATAAAAACACTCCCATACATACATACATACATACATACATATATATATATATATA
>OMOV01021041.1:2691-15341 GCA_900312565.1 Beryx splendens
TTGATTTATGCTGTGGTTGTGTGGGCGGGGGCGGTGTGGTGTCTATTATGGCCTTTGTAATCTCTGCTCTCTGTGGTATTGAGAAACCAGGCCACTGCAGTGAACCACTCTCTTGGTTCCTATGGATGTGAGCTGCTTTATCTCCCACGTATGTGTGCTGGGGTGTTTCATTGGTGAGAGTAGCCCTCGGCAACCAATGACCATGAATATGATTTTGTATTATAATCACCATTTTTACTGTGTATATCATTTCAGTTTCAAACAGTCCATTATTTGAGGAAGAAACCTGACTCAACGGCATGTTGCACGTTCCAAACAAAACCTGTTTCTGCCTCCAAAGTTATGTTCTTTCCTGCATTTTTTCATCTTATACTCTTTCAGCAATATGTATGAGAACACTAGTTTGAAATTAGTTTCCACTGGAAGATGTGGAAAAGAAACAGACAAAGCAAGCAAATCCCACACAAATTCATGAGATTTATCCCAAGTAATGCAGTTTCTCCTTCGTTTTTGCACAGTCACTTTCAGCACAATGTGTGGTTGGTTATGTATTATCTTGTGGCTTTGGCTGAACGGGGGGGAAAAAAATCTGAGATCTACAAACAGCGGTCTAGACTAACATTGTTTGTCGACCTAAGAGAAAATAAATGATTTCACCATGTTTGCTGGTCACAGTACCTGACCGGCTGAGTTTCCTTGAAGAGAAAAAAGTCTAGTCAAACCCCATCATTCCTCACACTGTGTGCAACACTCAGCTTCTCCTAGTTACTCGAAGTCTGGAACAAAGGCTGACTGCTGGGGAGAGTGGACCAGCTCAACAACATCTTAGCTGGCTGGAGAGGCAGCACCTTGCTCTTCCCACTGTGATGCATTCAGACTTGGGCAGCTGTACAACATCTCAGTGTAAGCAATATAAGGATTTCACAAAGGCATTTGAGCAGTAACAGCAGAACATAATATGTTGTTGTAATAGAACATAAACCTTTACAGGTTACAGGCCTGTTCATGGGTATCAGTTTTCCTTTACTGTCTGCATCTGTTACCCAAGCCCAAACTGGTAATTTGTAGTTTTCTTATGTTTTTTCCATCCTGAAACACATCACATGGTTAAGTCAGAATGGGTTTTATCTGTGCTGGCCAGCTGAGGAGTTTGACGCCTGTGTCCAACGGGCATCTCTCTTTTTTTTAGCACTAAATATATGCTTGTGGGGAAAACGGGTCTTGCTTCTGCTGTTGCCATGAGACCATTGAAGACTCATTTAAAGCATGGCACCCTTTTTCTAAAAGTTGAAATATTGTCAACTTATAGTGCGCGGCACTCTGAGAGCTATAAACATGTTAACCTCGCCGCACTGTCAGGAACAGCACATCCCGTTTAATGAACATAACGAGAGAAAGAAGCACACATGGTCTCTAAGTGCTGACAGCTCACAGTGGGTCTTTCTTAACCTCCTTTCTGAACCCCATTTCTTTCATTTAGTCGTTGAGTGAAATTTTTGTTGCTTTCCATTTGAGTGACATTTATTTAGTATAGGTTTGCAGGGAATGTTACAGACCAAATACAGTTTTGAGATGACATAGCTTGATAAGGTCAGGTAGAATCTATGAATACTTAATTACCTGAGCAGATAATTTAAAACTTCTTATTCTGTAGCAGCGGTGTTCCTGTTCCTCATTATATGCCACACATGCACACGCACACACACACACAGCACACTTAATTTTTGTCAACCATAATCAGCATAATTTTCCTCATTGTAATATGTCACTCAAAACCATGGCCAAAGAACTGTGCTTGCGGTTTAAATCCCGCCATTACCCTAACCATTTCTCAGCTATTTCTCATCCACTTTGATAAAAAAAAAAAACCATCCCATAGATCGTAGACAAATGGAAATGTTTGTGTTCTCACAAATTTCTGAAGTGGCTGTCAGTCATGACAGTCTAAAAACATAATCAGACCAGATTCATAATATGTTTCAATGGATTTACATAATTTTCTGATGTGTTTATATCACTATAATGCTCTTTTAATGTGCCTATGATGTTTAACAAGTGTTACAATGAGCTATACTTGTAGTAAAGTGTTACCTCAAAATGCTGGGAAATTTGTAATGTTAAATTTGCTTAAAATGACCTTAAAATACAAGGCAAGAAAAAAAGCTTGAATACATCAGTTTGTTATCTAACTTTTTAGCCCCTTCATTGCCTTCAGAAAATGTACCTCGCATAAGAGCCATCTCATTCTCTAATCTCTCATCTTTTTTGTCTCCGTGCCATACAATGAGACCGAGGAGCCAAATCTGTGAAGTGCGGTGTTTGAAAGTGAAGCAGCGAAGCTCTTCCTTTGTGAGCAGTCCAGCTGCCGAAGCTTCAGAACTAGCATTAGAGTTGCCTCTCAGTCCGTTTCAGAGCATACAGTCATGGGCCAGAGCCAGTTCATTTGACGGACTGCAGGTACCAGTGCCTTTATTAACTGTTGTAGTTCTGTGTTAAAGCCCAGTAAAGACCTATATGACCATTTTCTGCCTGCTGGAGTCTTCTCGCTGCATTACAGTGACCTCTTAACCTGTTTACCTATGCTGGTTTTCATTTAAAAAAGGGATGTTGAGCCGCATAACCATATGGCTTCTTAATATTCCCTGATGCGGACTTTATGATAAAGGGCATCAGCCCACAGCTCCTGACACCAACAGAGGCATTATCCTGCTGCTGATTCACACATACACACAGACATACTCTTCCATGCATGCACGTGCACTGGCAGTTACATACAGTCGCACACAAACACACACAAACGCAGGCACATGAACACATAAATACTGTACACACAGACTCACACACACATACATCAGCCTGCACAAACACAAGTGCACATATCCCGCAGGCGAAATTATTGCAATGTGTGTGTGTTAATGTTTCATGGCATGCAAAGCCAATATTTCAGAAACATCGACTGCTCTGGAGAATATAGATTGATCTTCTATGCTGTATCAGTAGTCTCACATAACAGGCAAATAGGTGACTAGATTTATTACATTGTGTTTTAATGCTGATGTTTTATGTTTTAGTGTAATGTGTGAATGTTTCATGGCATGCAGTACATAGAGTGCTTCAGACACACACACTGTGCTGCACAATAATATGAAACCACACCGTACACTCCTTTCTACCGCTCGCCACGCGCACCATTTGCTCAACAGTGTGCCTTGTGTTAAGGTCAAGGTTGTCCATTTATTAAGCATTACTTGGCTCACTTTTCACGATGTCTTCTCTGCTCACTAACCTCAGAAGACAGAGAGCATCTTTGAGCGAACAGAGCTTCTGCTTCCATTTCCTGCGAGTGTCTTGTGAAGACAGCGCAACTAAGAGGCGTCACCCTCTGTTGCAGCAACACCAATATTCGGTGGGTTTTAATTATGTATGGCTGTGCTTGGACCTCAAAGGATTGGGGCGTCTCTGAACTGAAACTCAAACCGGCGTGGTGTTATTAATGCAGCACCTGATAGAAACACTGGCTACTGGCTACCGGCTACGAAGCATCACTTAATGCAGGGGGAAATCAATTACCAATGTCATAAGAGAGGAGGGACCAGAGGAAACCAGACCAGCCACTGTGCCTCCCTCTCCTCGTGGTGAAGCACATTAAAAGGAGCCTATTCTGGGGTCTGTTTTAAAGTAATCAGGAGAGCTGCGTTGTTGAGGCAGTCAAGGGCAATCTTGTGTAACCAACAGACGGCTCGGCACGGACGAGGGGGAGGTGACGAGACTCTCTACGTTGTTGGCTTGCATCTGGAAGGGGAGCGGGACGAGCCAGGCTGACAGAAGGAATTAAGGGAAATCACTCAAAGCCAGTGTCTGGATGCCACAGGAGATGGGCTCTTACTGAGAGGTGTGCTTCAGCACAGGTGGAGCCGCATGCACACACCCATACACACACAGACATACACTTGCATACACACACACACACACACAGACAGAATCCACTCACCCACACACTTGTCCTCTTCCGCTCTCTACTCGTCCAACTTTCTTTCTCCTTGGCACGGTCAATTAATGAGGAAAGGGACAATTTTGGCAAAAGCGAAAAAAGTCAATGATTTTTATTTTGAAGTAAATAACTTCTTGACTATTTTTTTAATGAGCTACCATTGTCCATTCATTTGGGTAATTTCCAGGATACACTATGTACTCTTAAATCTAATGCTAAATAAATGTTAAATATCATTACCCTCTCCAGCTCTACTCTCTCTGTCCTTATCTCTCTCGCGTTCTTATTTCTCTTTCTCTCACACATACACACACGCAAACACAGACATTATACACACACACTTTGCATTAAACATAGCTGCATTGCATGACACTATTTAATATTTGCTCAAACCAAAACACAGAGCAAAGTCACGCATCGAGGGTCACCTTGTCTCATTCATTTCACTCCTTTTCATGTCACAGCACTCGGTTTCTCCATGTGTGCTTCCATTAATCGCTATATGATGCCTGTGAGACTCAGTGAAGCACACCACTGCTGTCTTGCGCCTGGCCCCCAATCCCCATCTGTCACAGCATCCTACCTATCCTTTCGTTCCTCTCCTCTCCTCTCCCCAACAGCTATGGAGCAGAGCCAGCAGGCTCAGTGATGACTGCCCCTCTCTACATTTAGAAGAAAATAAGAGCACGCTGAAAATCGGAGGAGCTGTTCAGCCCAAACAACAAAGCCAACAGCTGTGTGTCATGCCATCTCACTATGAGACCTGGGTCAAATAGTTTTTGGGCATAATTCTTAAGGTTTATTTTAACTTGCATTGAGTACTAGATGGATATGGTTTGCCCCACAGGACAATATAATAAGTGTCAGAAAGTTTAGATAATCACAGGCAAGTATTTCATATACTGAATAATGACAGCAGTGATGTTTTAGTTGGGGATTAAATGCCTTCCTTGACAGGCTTCATACAAATCAATCACATATCACTATGTCTGGACACACTATGCACATGACTGATGAATATGTTCAACATGAGACATAACAATAAACTGTCATAACTGCTACTCCACTCACTCCCATCTCCCTCCTAAAAACTCAGCAAACAGTGAGACAGATTTGCAGGACTCAGCACTATGCGAGACCGATTATAAAGTTGTGTTGACGTGCAAAGCATTTATTTAGGGCGGCCAAAACTGACCTGAGAAGCCATTTCTTAACTACCCATCGCTGCCAAGCAAGACTTATGGGCTACAAGCATCTGAAGCGTAGAAAATGGCATCTTAACAAAGTGGCTTGGCAGAGTGATGGAGACTGTTGTTCGTTTCACAAAAGCCAACAGCTGTTTGCTAAATCATCTGTTAAAGAAACCATAGTGCCAAAACTCTGTTTAAATACCACGCGTTAATACCTCTCATATTTAATCGCTCACGAAACAGATGCTGGCTTCTTTTGATTAAGCAACCTCTGAGTTTTGTTGCTTCTCAGTGAGTGCAAATGCAATCTGCCTCAAAAACCTGTGACTAGAAACACTGAACATTCCATTTTCCACGTTGCTGAACTGGTTCTAATGATGGGTTGATAATGGACTATAACCATTAGAACGCTCCGTCCTGTGGTGGTGTACAGTCAACAGGTTTAATCCAGATTGTACTGCCGAACTTCATTGTTTATCTTGAAACGCTATAATGATAATGATAAACTATGCTCTCAATAAACCATCAATAAACCATGTATTATTATTCTGGTGCTGTGACACATATAGGAAATAAGTATGCAATGAAGAGTTCGGTCTCTCATGCATTACTTCTCCAAGAATTTAGGCCACCAAACGAATACAAAGTACCTCATTAGTGGCCAATAAAAAGTGATGATTACATGCTGGAGGATCATAGCCCGAAGCTGTGTGAGCTCCTCTGTGTAAAAATGTTTTCTTTGTGAGGCAACTTGAGGTAATGGCATTTCTCTCACACTTTGTGTTCTGGCAAGGCAGCAGTGCTAGCCCCTGTGGTCCGTGACATTGTTCGCGAGGTTTAATTAAGTCACAGGCACTCTTGATGGAGTTAGTTAAAGTCATGAGCCCCTATTGACTTTGGAATGGCTGAGTGAAGCCCCATTCTTGTTGTTGCTTTGATTGTTTTTAGTCATTAAAGGATCAGGACCTTGGAGAAGTTGAGGAAGGGGAACAGCCAAAACCTGCCGCATCCAAAAAAGACAACAGTTGTCCATGGAAGGCTGACTAAATCCTTAGGATTAATAGAAAGTGGATCCTAGCCCATATGACAAAATCTAACCTGCTTGGTGTCAGTGATTAGCTGTACCAATTCTGTTGTGGATCAGAGGGAAAATTGTGCTTTGAGAGGATCTGGACATTGTATGAGTTTCTCACAATCTCTTGTTGCCTGCAACAAACCCTCATTAGTGGCTAATAAAATATGATGATTATATTTTTATGTTTTGTAGTGTGCAACAAATCCTGCTTTTTGTTCACTGAAGAAAGCTAGTGAGTTACTGTAAGTTCAACAATTGCACTGGGATCTACTGAAACGATGTTTAGCCATAGATTTTTAACCATGGATAGCTATTTTTGGTGTCAAACCCCTGGCTGTAGCAGCACTGGAGTGTCTATTAGGCCTTGGCTGGTAAATGATTATATTGCCCCAAGGTACTTTTCTCCATCTCTCATACATACTGAATAATCTAAGGGCGGACCCCATATCAGGCTACACAAATGCCGCATTTGCGAGCTGCAGTTGTGAAATGTAGAGCATCTGGCAGTGTACGGTGGTGATGTTGATGCTGTCAGTGATCCTCCAATGGCCAGTGGCAGGGTGTCCTCATGGACCGGGGAGAAACCTTGATTCCTATGTCCGATTCCTATGTAGCCCTCATGGTAATCATTGGACTCCTGCAGATGCAACCACTCTGCATAATATGTAGTTTTCAATCGCAGTGTGATTAAGTGTCTTGCTGAATGGCAGCTTAATGGTTGGGGAAGGGAGAGGATTACCTCTGCCATCAAGGTGACTTTACAGTCACAAACCTGCTTGTCTAACGTTCTGTCTGTTCTTTCCAAGCTCATGTGGGCTTTGTTAATCAGACCATACTCCACTACCGAAAGGAGAACCTGGCCTTCACTTACCCAATTGTATCTTGCTTTTCGAATTGAGATTGGTTTGGTCTAGCCATGTTGAACACCTCATGTACCCCAAATGCCACCTTTAATTCAATCAATTGTGGAACTCTAAGAGCAGCTTTCTGCCACAAAGTCGGTTACCATGGAGGCGTCTGTCAATAGTTTAAAATACCCACTGGCTCAAGGTCGACAGGATTTTTCTTTGTCTTAGAGTCCACCTTTGCAAGAACTTTCAATAAGCATTGGTTTTTTGTTCACAGCACAGTATCACTTCTTTGGATGTGTTTGTTGTGTAAAACCTCTAATCAGTGATCAAACGTGTAACGCTGTATCTTGTTTCTGACTCATGCTCTGTGGTAGCACAGCATGACAGCTGGCTCTTGAGGACTACAGAGAGGAGCAAAGAGGCAGAGCAAGCTGTTGGCCTCCTCTTAGCGGGCTGGGAGATAGGGCTTGTGTCTCAGCTCCTTGGCCTTGGGTCAGAGTCCTACTGCTCAGAACCTCAGCTTCACTGGAGTGCTACCACTTACCCATGCAAATCTGCCCAGATAATGGTATTAATGGCTGCAGCTACAGGCACAACGGATTCTGTGCTGCCTTGATAACCCTAAATGCTCTGTACACCATTGCTGGTGTAAAAGAGGAGTGAGGAGATCTTTACTAGAGGTTTAAGATGCACGTGCTCATGTAGAGGTTGGAAGGATTACATACTGCAGAATGAACGATTCTGACCCAGGAAGAAGCCATCCCTTAATACGCTAAAAGTACCAGTGTCTAAATACCATAGCATATCTGCTATCCAGTGGCTGTGAAATTTGTCACGCCCATGTGAAGGCACTGTGTCCAAAGTTTAAAATGTTTCATCTGAGATCCTTTCTCATCATCAAAGTGTGTCGTGTAAATAATAGCATTTGGTGAAGGGAGCAGTGTTGCGGTCAGAAGTCTGTGTGCATTCAAACAAGTGGTGAGAATGAGCATCATCTCTCTCTCTCTCTCTCTGTCTCTCTCTCTCTCTCTCTCTCTCTCTCTCTGCCCTCTGTCTATATGCCCTGGTAAAGCTCAGGCCAGTTTGGCTTCATTTCCAGCACAAGCCTCTTAATCCCTGGACTCTCCAGTGCAGAAAGGGACATGAGGAGCATATGGAGGGCCTCTGATCCTTATTAGTACATGGCACAGACAGCCGGGAAAAAAATCAGGTAATTTTAGAAAGCTGGACTTTTTTTTAAGCCTCCCTGCTTTTTATCATTATTTTCTCCTCACATCATGGTCCATCAGTAGAAGTGTGAAGTCCCTTTCGCTTCTCTTGCCAAAATGTCCTCCAGTGAACGATTTGTTCAGATTTAACCAGGGGGTCGGTGAGGAGGTAAATTGTATTTTCCCCTCACATTTTCCTTAACATTTCAAATAAAAGTCATGCTGTCACAGTTTTAACCCTATTTATCCCTTGAAGTTTTGCTGAACATGCATTTTCTTCTTGAGTAATAATGCCCTATTTGCACACATATTGCTCATTCATGTGTTGGAGCTGCCCACCAAAACCAGTCTTCAGCTGTAGGTCACTGAGTAGCTCCACTGAAGCTTCACAGAAGGAAGAGGGGATAATTCATTCACTTTCACGGCCCAGATTTCCCCAGCTGGTCCAGATATTTCCCCCCTACAACCTTCCAGTCACAACCCTGCTTCTCCATCCGTGCTTCATGCATTTCCATGATTTGAATTCACCAGGCATGATATTACTGGCATATCAGTTCAAATCAGAATTGGCTTGATAATATTGTTAGCAATCCTAACAGTGACTAAATGGTTTACTGGTCAGCTGCTACCATTCGGTTGCTTTAGTAGAGGTGCTAGAAATGCTAAACAGCTGCTTCCTGGTTATCACAAGTATCCACCTAGAAACCGTTTTGCCCAATATGGAGCAAATGCCTGCTGAAGTGAAATAACAGGCCATAATTGAAAATGTCAGCGATTGCCTTTAAGAAAGTAGATGCATTATTTAAAAAAAGGAGTTGGGGTTGGGGGGTGGGTGGCTATCCCCTTCATCCTGCACCCAGCCTCAGATCACTCCCATTCTAAAAGCTCTCTGCCGCAGTCTCTAATCCACAGCTTTATTTTTGTTTATCTGTCTTTTTCTTAAATGTATCATGAACAAGATCTTGTCTCATGCATTCATAATTTCTGAGCCCTCAGAAGTTCCTAACGGGGGCAACGTATTTTTTTCTTTCTTTTTTTCCGCGCTGTGATCATTTGCATAACTAATCTGGTATTTACATTCATCAATTGCTTCATTAATTAGGTCAGTGATCAAAGCAGGATTTCTCTATCACTCTGGAGCGGAAGGGGGGGGGGAAGCATTTCAGTGGCTCTCCGTTAGTGCTCTGCGCAGTAACAAAAAGAAATAAAAGGGAGGACTTTCGGTTGAGATCTAACGCATAATTTCGTATGGAGAGCCTGCTGAGAGATGCTGCACTCTTATGTAACTCAGCAACATTATTATGAAGACAGTGAGAAAAGAGCCTCCATCCTGAGCCACTACCTCTAGCAGCACAGTCAGAACTCCCACGCCATCTACTGGTGGACATGAGAAGGTGTTTAACCATTACTAATGACCACCCAGGGGAGAGAGCCAGGGGCCAAGGAAACTAAGAGCCCTTTCAGGGACTGGATTTGAGGCTTCTTAAAGCCTGTGCTCACATTGATGACATGTATGATCCACCATCGGCCAGTATCATTACTCATGTGAGACAAATCCAGGCTCTGGGAACCACGGTGCAGTCCTCCCGCTCCCCTGCTCCTTTGTCAGTGGTGATGTGTAATTTGTCTAGCTTCCGCATTCATCTGACCTTCCTCTTGACAAGACATCGTCCAGAAGACAGGGTTGTGTGTACAGGGCCTTTGTGCTATCCTGCTGACACACACATTGTAACCACGGAGCAGCGGCGCTGAGGTCCCTGCTCCACTTCCCAACCGCTCATCTGCTAGCAGCACTACATCATAACCTGAAAACGCAGAGAGAGTAGACGCATGTGAGGAAAGGTATGAATAGAAACTGCTGACCGTAGGGTTTTTGTTTTTTGTTTTTTTGGGGTTTTTTTTTATCCCCTTTGCTATGTCAGAAACTGAAAAAAGGCATGATCAATTTGATAGGCATGACTGGATTGAAAAATGAGTGTTGCCTTGCTTTAATTGCATCCATTGAAGTGTTTTGCGCCTCACTGAGTTAAGTGTCCCATTATTTGAGTTCACTCACTGGCCACACACTCTGCTCTCACCTTAAAATAAAGCTGCCACAAACAGGGACACTTCATATTATTCTGCTTGGGATTTTATACGGCATTCAGTAAATGGCCTAAGTGGCCATAATGATCATCTATTCACATAGCTCTTTATTCTTAATCACTAACAGTTAAAAGGTGAGTACAGCTCAACAGGTATCACTGGATAAACAATCATTTACCGTACCGTAATAAATAAAAAAAAGAGTAAATTTGCAGCATTCAAATGTTTTGTGTTCTTATTGTTTTTCCATCAAGGGCATTTGAATTTTGTCTGTATTGAAATGCACTGAGACAGGTAATTCATTCTTTAGCCTTTAGTGTTTTTATGGGGGGGGTTCTCAAAGAGCTTTGTGAACAACCATTACCTTATTTTGTTCTTGTTTATCAGACACAACATAACTCCCTAAAGGGAAGTGTTTCAGCAGTTACAGCAAGCAGAGCATTTCCCTGTTATTTTCTCCTGCCCCTCCCCACCTCTCACCTCACCCTCCAGAATATATAGACCCTACATGGAGAAAGGTGTAATGCAGGCTATTCAGCAGGCTCCCAATTAATCCATTTTGACCCTATAGCGTCACACAGGTCTGTTGCTGGTCCCCGGACACCCAGGGGCCATCGCCTGCTCCCTGTGGTCAAGCATGATTAATCTCTCAGAGCACAGAGCGTTTCCGACCACAGACATGAACACTACAAACAGACATTACCCCGCATCGCCATTATTGGGGCACTATTTATTCATGACCAAGCTGATATATTAGATTTACAAATGCCATCCCCTGCTGCAACAATGATTGAAATCCAATATGTGGCCTAGTAGCCGTCACGCCAAAGCATTGACATTTTGTCTGCATCACTCCTGGGACCAGTGGTGACATGTAACACAGCATGTTCGCGGTGTATGGGTAGATTTTAAACAGACAGCAGCATTTGGTCATCGGCTATCACCCTAAGAACAAGCACTGCACCACTCATTCTTCACTTCTTCATTTTCACATTTTAGGCATTCAGATTGCGTTCTAATACAGAGCAATTTACACACAAAAGAAACAATAGATTGAGCTTGAATTCCCGAATCAACATGATGAGAAACCGATAACAAAGAGCGCATGGATCAAAACAATAGAGCCTAGACAACTGAAGTGAAGACAAATTGGCATCAGAGTATTTTCGTGTGATAGAGAAAGGCTGGAAGAGGAAATAAGAGCAAATATTTCTTCAAAAAGCCAGAGCAAGTACTGATGCAGGTAGCAAACACCCAGGGTTAGCAAAGCACGACTTTACTTGCAGTACAAAAGGAGGGCCTTCACCTGGGCAGCTTCTGCTTCTGTACCCGGCTCACAGAAATGCCTTCAGGTCCATAAACTCAGCAGCTGTAGGCAGAGAGCCAGGAGACTAACAGAGATTATGAACTTGTTGAGACAAAGTCCCACAGCCAGCGCAAGAGGTCCAGCCTGCTTGTTCTCAGAGCTGGCTCACGTTCATTCTCCTTTATCAAATCAATAGAGGCTCTGCAGATGGCCCAGTCACCATCAAACATAGCATTTTAAAGGTCTGCAGAAAAATGTGGTGATACATTCTCATATAGAAACTGGATGTTGCCATAGATGTACGTTTTTTTAACCTGAGCATTTGTAACATTACACATGTTGTGCAAAATTGAACAGAATGGACTGCCCTCTATGTGAGCCATTTATCTCCAGGATATGAAGTTAGTTTGCAATTTTGGAGGCACACAAGAGGGAAAAAGAATTTGAGAAAAAACTAATTACATGTTCTGTTCACTCCATATTGCAGCATCTAACAGCAACAGCAGCCATGACTAATCCAAGATGAAATAAGCTGGAGGAAGGGCACCAGGGCTACAGCAACTTCAAATGGAGAGGGAGATGGGCCGTGGCTTAGTTGTTGTACCCACCCTCCACACACACACACACACGCACACGCACACGCACACACACGCACGCGCACACACACACACACACACACACACACACACACAAATATTCTGTCTCTGTGTCTTTCTCTATTTAGCTCGTGTCAGATGCCCAGGCAGGGATTTATGGAAACATGGCACTGTTCCTTTATTTAGATATTCTTTATTTCCATAGGGAGCAAGCTCTCAGCATCTGTGTGTGTGTGTGTGTGTGGGTGTGTGTGTATGAGAGAGAGAAAGAGAGAACTATATAGAGAGTTGTCAACCTGGGGTTCGGGACCTCCCAGGAGGCCTCAAGAGAGTTTTGGAATGGGGTTG